>JASPKZ010001202.1:0-102500 GCA_030220185.1 Diploptera punctata | reverse complement strand
TATTTAGGTAACGGAATCTTTCAACACGATTTTCACCCACTTAGGAACACAGGATAGACTTGAAGCTTTGTATACTTTTTAAGGACCCGTGACAATACAATAATTTCATATTTATTTTCTAACATCCTGGCCAGAATCATCAGAAAAAAAATGTCTTTGTATTTATGTAACGGAATCTTTGAACACGATTTTCACCCATTTAGAGACATTGGGTCGACTTGAAACTTTGTAAATGTGAATGTGCACTGACGTTGAAAACGATTGAGGCAACTCTTGGTCGTTAAAATACACAATTTTTAGAGTAGGATTCACAAGAGTATGAATTGTATTATACTGTACATGATGCGACAACATAATGTTCTGCTGCTATTTTTCAGTGAAATGCACCAATTTACTGACACTAAGGCAGCCTAAAATTTAGCTAAGTGGTAGAGTGCTTGCTCGAGGCATAGGGTGCGATCAGCGATCGATTTTTTTGTCCATTCTATTTTGGATTTTTTTGCCTTTTTGAAAGCAAAACGTTGTTTTTTATGTGGAATTGTTCATTACCCTACATCTTAGAACTGCTATGAGGCTGGACTTGACCAATATAAAATAAATGTCATATTTGGAGGCGGAATATTATATGACACAGCGGAACGTTTGACTCCAGGCACAGCAGGACTGTTGCTGTGTCGCACAGACGCATTACTCGACAACGTAAATTTTCAATGCGGAAAAACTGTGAACTAAAGAATGTGGTAAGAGTGACAGGGGTTGGTGGTAGTAGACCCATGTCTCAGGTTGCAGTGACAGTGACAGTGTCAGTCAGTCCTGTATAGTCAGTTGTTAGTGACAATGTCAAGTGTGAAAGTTATATCCTATATTCACAATATATACACATTTAAGTCTGCAAATCAGTAGTTGGAAATCAGTGCTGATTTAATTTAATCAGTGACATTATGCAGAAACCCATTGGCATACAAACTCAGAAGATCTTTAATTAACTTCATCTCTTATTTCAAGTAGGTCTAACACCATATTTTGCCACTGATTATACCACTTGCCCATTCATTCGCTTGTTCCAACGCAACGGTGGAAGGAGATACATTCCCATCTTCACCACTAGCGTCATTGCTTCCCCTCTCCAGCTAAAAAGTTAATGCGGTCGAGTAATTGATATAACCATGTATAGTCAGGAATAAATAGCCAATGAAGCACATATCCAGCTTACTTAGGGCAATAGCTGCTCCACACCCAAGCCACAGACTGACGTGAAGCGAGTGTACGCCGGAGGACACGGCTAGTTGCAAATTATCCACAAACGAAGCAAGTCAACGTTCCGCTGTGTAGATAGTAAAATAATAGAAAAATAAAGTAAATAAATAAAATATAGAAACAATACATCGTCCACACATCGCCTACGACTGTCACAGCACGCATTCACCGCAGCATGGAGTCCACGAGATTTTGAAAAAATTCTTGAACAATGCCACCTCTTCCCATGCATCAACAACTCTATTCCACAATTCGTCCCGGCTAGCTGTCTTCACTCTCGCCTACATATGTTATATCGGGTTCATATAACGAGTCATCAGGAGGTGATCAAACAGGTGGACATCACGCCTCCCCGAAACCATCTCTGAACCCGGAGTGCAGGGTGGACCGGATGGAATCCTTTTGGAACCAAGTATTCCTTGAGTATAACGCTGCCATGCGGAAGGAACTATTACGTTTTCCAAAATGTGGAGATACGCTGCCGTTTTGAACTGCCCGTGGATAAGTTCTTGAACTCCTGCCCCATCGAACGACATCCAACCCAAACATGATACGCTTATGCGACCGACCTCGCAACCGGATACTCATAACGAGCATCATATCGGCAGTCACCTATGGGATATACTGTTTACGGAGATTACCTTAAATCATCCTCGAGATGTTTACATCGTCGGACAAAATTACATTGCTCAAATTCAAGACCTCTCTGCTAAACGTGATGGCTAGACGATCCACGATATGTTAATCGCCTAATCTGACCTTCCTGTAAGCTCGACAGAATCTTATACCATAGATGTTGAGGCGTCTTGTATCGGTTGTTGCGGAACTCTGAGAGTTGGACCTCAGGGGAAGTTAGAAATCGATGACGCTTAACTTCCCTATTAAACTCGCGTCATCTCTCTAGGAATAAATATTTGGATTTCCAGGAATTACATGATACCTAACTTCTCTGCCCACGCGAAATCGACTTTCCCACAATCGTAATATAGGCGTTAGAACTACAAGCTGACTTTCCACTGAAGAAGCGGAAAGATCGTTGCGAATGACTCCTATGAACTGCAAACATAGATCTTGCCTGTTTGTCTATTCTCAGGGATAATGGCGAAAGTAAATAATGTATGGGAAGAGATCCAAATTTTGATTGTTTATGAACATTATAAGATATGTCGCCACATTAGTACGGAGAATGTGTCTAATATTATTAACGAAAACAGGATGTGGGACATTATTCTGCATTCTTTATTATACAACCGTTTCATATTTAAAATTGAATATGCGCAGGATTGTATAATTTATTCACACGTGTGAAATTGCTTACTATGCCATAGGCCTACTAAATTACATATAGGGATGGCATTACAGGCCATAGTTCTACCTTTATTCTACAGGTGGCAAATCAACCATTGTCTGAGAGGGAATTTTTCCTGTTTCGTGTGTATTGTGAAGCAAAATCTTTCACTCAGACTCCTAGATTCCATCCATAGTAATTCTGCCCGAAGGCAGGTCCTTCATTGCAATCATACCATTTTGATGCTATGTTTGCAGCTTTACTCGGGAATTGTGTAGGTGTGGTAGCTTCCCGTTGCTTTCCACACCGGTGACGGATGATGATGATAATGATAATGGTAAGGATGATAATGATAAGGATGATGGCCATATGATTTCGAGGACCGTTTGGGCCTTAAAGTTTTCCTGACATTTGTCTTACAGGTGAGGAAAAACCCCGATAAAAACCTCACCCAGAAAAACTGCCCCGACCGGGGGATCGAACCCGGGCCCGCTGCGTGACAAGGCAGCACGCTACCTCGAGACCACAGCGGTGGACACTCCTAGATTAAGAAATTAAAATAAATTAATCAATTAGGACGTGTATTATTATAATGTTAAATCTCTATGGGATGAAATAATCATCGCAGATATATGAAACGTATGTGGAATCAAATCGTGAGAACACGAGGGACTTGATTTTCATATAATTAAATAAAAATAAATGAAATTAAAGAAGTTGATAGAATCCCGAATAAACGATCAGTTAGTAATTACGGAAACCATTTAGCAAGTACACGGTACCAATATTGTCAAGCGACAGGTGCTCGAAGCGGCCATAAAAGAGTTAACATTTGAAGAAATCTATTATACTAGCGGATTACCGGACATTTCTTTGTAGACAAGCAATCTGAGATCTTAAACCGAGCTTCGCTGACAGGTCATGAACAAAGCATTGATGTATGGCTTGGAAACTACAGCGTGAAGTAAACAACCTATTATAACGAACTCGACAAACCGCGAGGACGCGAAACCAAGCAAACAAGCTGGGAAAAAGCTGTACCGAATTGGACATTTCGATACAGGAATTGCGTCTTACTGCGCAAACTATACGTCATCGCGTCTCCATCTCGAGTGTCACCTTTATGAACAGTGTCAAATGCTTTCCTGTCTATCCTTTCCTTTCCTAGTGCGCACCCTGTGCTATTGCGCATTCCCCCTCTCCCTGTGAACTCTCATAAATAGCTGTGTTTTGTAACATCGAATCATCATCTACTTAGTCACCGTTGGAGTCTGGTCAGAACAGCTCAGGAGAGCTGGTTTTGCTTGTTTAGTCCAGTAAGCCAGGGTGGGGACGCTAGGACAGTATTTCCCCCAACCCGAGGCTGGACTAGAGTGAGTGATAATGTATGTATGTATGTTAATTTATATCATATTTTCTTTTTGTATAGATGATCTACTATGATTTCTTTTTCTTTGTAAATTGAATATTTATTTCTTTATCTTTATATTATATCTGACTATTTTTGACTCGCATTAAAAGCTTTAGTTGTCCTTTTTTACTTATGCCTATTCATTCAGTAGTTAGCATAAGTCAGATATATAAGTCAAATTCCAAAAGCTTGCTCAAGCGGGTGTTAGTTCCTTTATCCCAAAGCTTCCACGATTGTATTTTATAAGTCAGTAAACATTACATATTGGGAGAATTTAGTAAAGAAAGTTGAATTCCTCTTTGCCTCTATGGGCCCGGGCAAAGATGTCACAATTTGAACAATCTATGCTTTCCAATCGAAATAGTTATCAACAATAACGGTTTGATCCAGCACCTATACGGTGCAAAGCCACTGACCTAAAGAAAGTTATATAATAAATTTAGACCGGAATTCCCCACTGTACGAACTCTTGTTAGAACTGTATTTCAGGATGGGAGTATTCATCCAGGGAACATGGTGGATCCTTGTCCAATCAAAAGACGGCGATTCCTTCTTTGGTACTAAGGAATCGTTGTCAGCCAATATAGTAAAGGGTTATATCGCGACAAGGTAATGACCTCATGACGACACGATGACAGAGAGAGGGTAAACGAAGTTTTCCTTATACCCAACAAAATTATGTTAAGTTAGTTCTGCATAACTCATCGGGGCGGGAATTCTCCGCAGCCCACAGATAAAAGAGAGTTCAGCGTTCTGAGTTCTTTGTAGCTCGCTGAGGCGGGGTCGGAACAGACTCTCCGACATAGTTGTAATCGGCACAATGACCATCAATTAGCAACAAACATAACCGTAGCCGAGCGGTTAAGGTAGGAAGCCTTGGCGCAGAGCTACGGGACTTGCGCTGGTTCGAGTCTCCATGGGGGAGAGATTTTCTCATGGTATTTCGGCCAGTATGGGACCGGTGCCCACCCAGCATCGTGAGGCAATTGGGTAGCTACAGTAAGTAGCGACTCCAGGTTGAGTAACCAGCTATAACGGCTGGGGGACTCGACATGCTAACCACATGTCACTCCTACACTGGCTGTTGATCATCTACCTTTGTGATTGACACATTTGGATGTGAAAGGTCAGCAGCCGGATGATAAAAGGGCAACCGCTGAAAAGTGGAAAGACCCTCAATCGGAACATAACTTCACTTAGAAACAATTCGTCTATGATAGATCCTCAGAGATTCCATCTTGGATTCTAAATGCGTTCCTGTGTTCAATGCCTTGTCCGACCTTAATGTGTCTACAATCATACGTGTAACCAGTTACCATCGATTAATAAAGTATATTTATTAAAATTTCATCTCGCGTAGACTTGCGCCGGCCAGCTCCTTGCTTATCCCTGTAGAAAGAACCTCAGCTCTACCAATTTCCAACCTGAGCAACCTAAGTTCTTATACATGGAGAAATCCTTTCGGTACTCCTGGCGCCCAACATCCCGTATTAACCTATATACCCATTAATACCCTTTCATAATGGCCCCGCAACGTGGTGCGCTCGAATATTCGTCTAAGTATTGGTGATAACATACCGAAACACCAACAACGTACCGACGAGAAATCACCCCACTAAGGCATGAAATCCTGGACTGTGAAGCAGATGAATGGACCTGGAAGCTGACCTGGAGGACAAGGGACGAGCAGACAGCCCTGGAGAGGAAGCAGAATGACAGTATGGACTATCGCCAGCAACTGGTAGAAATACATCTTTTCCTTTTAACACGCGAGTGAAATTTAGAACTGCAGGACGGATAATTTACATTCAAAAATAGAAACTCAAAACTACATTAAAATGGAGGGAAATATAAACCAAGATAATTTCCACGCAATCGTAGATATATTGTTAGAAATGAAGAGGGAAATCGAACAGGAAAGACAGGAACGGAGATTAAGAATGAAAAAAAATAGATGAAAACATAGCTAGGCTGAAACAGGAAAATGAAATAGCTAGATTAGAAAATGAGAAATTACATGAAAAACATAGGGTTGAAAGAGAACGATATTTTGAAAATGATTCAGAATCAGGGAAACAGGATAAGAAACTAGAAATTAAAGAAACAACATCTGAAATTATTATAAATGATTCGAGCGAGGAGAGTGAGTTCGAGGCCACCTCCGAAAACACAAATATTTGTAAAAATAACAAGAGTGAATTAGTACAGGAAATAAAGCAGGATAGCGAGAAACCAGAAATGATTGTAGAATCAGTAACAGAAATAGATGAGGGAATTGGAACTGTACAAGTAGAAATTAATAAATCAATGATAGTTCAAACACAAGAAATCATTAGGGATCAGGTGAAGATATCTAAAGACGAGTTAATGAAACATGAAGTAATAATTGAAAATACTGAGTGTAAATGTATGCATGTTTCTAATTGTAAATTGTCGGAACAAGATACACCAGAAATGAAAGATCTTTTAGTAGCCGGTAGAGTGATTGCAAATAAATCAAGCGTGAAATTTGAAACGCAGGTAGCTCGCAGAAGACATTTAAAAAGTAGATGTTCATTTGACAATTACTTAAAGTTCTTGACGTATTTGAGAGATCCAAAGTCAGATGTATCTTGGTTCGGCGTATGCGGGTTAGAACAAAGAACCCAAGTATTTGCAAACCAGACTTTCACGAATAAATGGGTTACAAGCTAACCTTTCCAGCAAATTGCTAATTGCTAAATGAAACTAGGTTCTAATAACGCCACCAGGCGAAAAATTAGGTGCGATTACGATAAGAGTAACGCGAAGTTATCGCAAACTTACAGCATAAAAATAATGGATAATAGCGCGATTAATCTATGTAACTTCGGCAAAAGGTTTGCCATCATGGATAGCTACATCATATTTATAACAAAACTCGCATTTGCTCAGTAAAGGGACAATAAATGCATGCACCAGTATATAATCGAACCCAGGACTAATTGATCCAAGAAAATAGCTATAAGTGTAAATTAATGAGAGAATAATGTTAAATAATTGTTGAAGTAAGAAAGTTACCAGGGTAATCTTGCATATGAAGAAAATAATTATACCTAAATGAGAATACCGACTTACCGTGTATTTCCAATTCAATTAAAACCATGGGGAGATAAGGGCAGATTCTCTCTAGCCAATTAATGAAAGAACAAGGAAGATTGTCAATTATTAATTATTACTTAAGAGATTTTCTTTTATATATTTTTTATGAAGACAAAGGATGTTAAATAATTTATCATAAGTAATGCCACGAATGATTTCCAAATTATCGATAAATTCACGACTCACGAAGTGAGGAGTGAATTTATCTAGACTATTTAACTCATGCCCCAAATGGGAGTCAATGACCAATCACGTTTCAATGATTCTGTTTTACAACCAATCAGAGTCGTGTTTCACCAAATATTTATCAGTGTTATAATTACCATATTAAAGAAAGCTCCTCCTTACATATTGCGTTCCTTTGGCAATAAATAGTATGATCTGGTTGCAGTGATAAACAAAAGAAGCAGTAGAAGCGTACCTATCGTTTCTCATTTGTTTTCAAACATCGCCGTTTACATTAAATATATAAATATTTTAAAATAACTATAGTTAAATAATGATTTGTGAGTAAACAGCTTAATTTTATTCGTTAAATAGTCCTAACAAATGCCACTCTTGATTTCCAACCGTGAGTCGTGAATTTATCGATAATTTGGAAATCACTCGTGGCATTACTTATGAGAATTTGGAAATCAAGAGTGGCATTTGTTAGGACTATTTAACGAATCAAATTAAGCTGTTTACTCACAAATCATTATTTAACTATAGTTATTTTAAAATATTTATATATTTAATGTAAACGGTGATGTTTGAAAACAAATGAGAAACGATAGGTACGCTTCTACTGCTTCTTTTGTTTATCACTGCAACCAGATCATACTATTTATTGCCAAAGGAACGCAATATTGTAAGGAGGAGCTTTCTTTAATATGGTAATTATAACACTGATAAATATTTGGTGAAACACGACTCTGATTGGTTGTAAAACAGAAATCATTGAAACGTGATTGGTCATTGACTCCCATTTGGGGCATGAGTTAAATAGTCCATACAAATTTTACGGTAATAATGATAAATGATATATGTAGGAATTTTCAAATGGAACTGGGTTCGATTTTCTTTTAATTTTGGAATTTGATAAGCAACGTGGACCTGTGTAATTAAAAATCATGAGTGGTTATTTGATAAATATTATGAATAACAATAATGTTGACCATGATGATAATCATTATGTGTAAAGATTTAATTAACGTTTCATTGAATAATTTAATATAACGTGAACTATAATAAAAATGAGAATGCTTAATATTTTTTCTATATACATTTTTTTGACGCTCCAAATGCGGACTCTATAAAATCCATAACTTAATATACTAATTTGGATAAAAGCGATTTTATTTTAAGCTAAAGTTTATTATGATTGAAATGGAATTGTACTTGATTATAAAAATAAAAGACACCTAAGGCATTAATAGAATTGATGAGATTTTGAAGCAGGATTTGTCTTAATGGCGAGCGATTAGCTAATAAACTAAATGCACGAATTTTAGTATGTGTTGAATTACATACAGGGTGATATTATTGAGAAATCGACTAGGATAACATAGGACCTCAGTACGATTATTCTTTTGTTTATACGTAAGCCAGTGGAGACTTCGTATATTTTCTTTATGTGTTGTATACACAAATTTAGGGCTGTAGTACCCTCAGCGACGAGATATTTGTTTATACGTAAGCTAATGGAAACTTCGTATATTTCCTTTATGTGTTGTATACATAAATTTAGGGCTGTAGTAGTACCCTCAGCGACGAGATATTTGTTTATACGTAAGCTAATGGAAACTTCGTATATTTCCTTTATGTGTTGTATACATAAATTTAGGGCTGTAGTACCCTCAGCGACGAGATATTTGTTTATACGTAAGCTAATGGAAACTTCGTATATTTTCTTTATGTGTTGTATACATAAATTTAGGGCTGTAGTACCCTCAGCGACGAGATATTTGTTTATACGTAAGCTAATGGAAACTTCGTATATTTCCTTTATGTGTTGTATACATAAATTTAGGGCTGTAGTACCCTCAGCGACGAGATATTTGTTTATACGTAAGCTAATGGAAACTTCGTATATTTTCTTTATGTGTTGTATACATAAATTTAGGGCAGTAGTACCCTCAGCGACGAGATATGTTTGATGATTTATGAAAGAGGAGGATCGACGATTTTAATGTGTTTTATGACTCTGTATTTTTATGAATAATCTGTGCAAGCCAGATAATATGTTAATTAATAAAACTAAAGCGAGCTTTGCTTTGATTAATTGGAAAGACTAGATATGCCTAAATGTTATTTAAATAAAAGATTGAGTATAATAATTTATCATAATAATGATTAAATGTTCACATCAAGAACGCGTAAATAAGAATGCCTTTAAATATCAAATGAATTTTAACGCTAGGAGCGGCAACATTTTTTCATTTCATAAATAATTAATGAATTAATTATTATAGTTTGATAAACATAATAATATTTGACCAAGAAGAAATATAATAAATGCTATTAGCGCTTCTAATGCAATACTTTGAATTTACGTAACGATTATTAAAATGAAAGAACATATAAAAATTGTTTTATTTAAGATCCATGTAGGAAAACAGGTCCATATACATAAATATTTTTTTGATCATGCTATCATTATTGATTTTTTTTTTTGAAATTTATTGAACGCAGATTTCTTGCAAAAGAAAATGCTGGTTCATAGCATAGACAGATGACGTTTAAACCTGCATATCGGTGAACATGCCAAAATGATTGTAAATTTTAAGTGCCTCACTTTTTTGGGATAAGAATTTCGTGTGAAGTGATTTCAATACCCAGTTAAGAATCCCATTATTTGCGTGTGCAAACAAGACTGTGATTTTACACTTTTAGTTTTTAAATTGTTGACAAGCAAGTAGATTATTTACAAACAAATATAAGTCAAGAAGGCACCTGCAACTGAGATCATTAACTAATATTTACATTCTGTCATTGTTGACAAATCAGGTAAGAGGGGTAAATGTAAAATATAATTTTTTGTTATGTAAACATATGTTTTGAATTTATTTATGTGTGACAAGGTTCCACCAAGACCCGATAATATATGTAGGCGAGATTTATATAATTAATAAAATTTACGCAAGCATAAATTGATTAACAATTATATATGGCACTTGAAGCAAAATCTTTCACTCAGACTTTTAGATTAAGAAATTAAAATAAATTAATCAATTAGGACGTGTATTATTATAATGTTAAATCTCTATTGGATGAAATAATCATCGCAGATACATGAAGCGTATATGGAATCAAATCGTGAGAACACAAGGATTTGATTTTTATATAATTAAATAAAAATAAATGAAATTAAAGAAGTTGATAGAATCCCGAATAAACGATCAGTTAGTAATTACGGATACCATTTAGCAAGTACACGGTACCACTATTGTCAAGCGACAGGTGCTCGAAGCGGCCACAAAAGAGTTAACATTTGAAGAAATCTATTATACTAGCGGATTACCGGACATTTCTTTGTAGACCAGCAATCTGAGAACTTAAACCGAGCTTCGCTGACAGGTCATGAACAAAGCATTGATGTATGGCTTGGAAACTACAGCGTGAAGTAAACAACCCATTATAACGAACTCGACAAACCGCGAGGACGCGAAACCAAGCAAACAAGCTGGGAAAAAGCCACTGACATAAAGAAGGTTATATAATAAATTTAAACCGGAATTCCCCAGTGTACGTACTCTTGTTAGAACTGTATTTCAGGATGGGAGTATTCATCCAGGGAACATGGTGGATCCTTGTCCAATCAAAAGACGGCGATTCCTTCTTTGGTACTAAGTAATCGTTGTCAGCCAATACAGTAAAGGGTTATATCGCGACAAGGTAATGACCTCATGACGACACGATGACAGAGAGAGGGTAAACGAAGTTTTCCTTATACCCAACAGAATTATGTTAAGTTAGTTCTGCGTAACTCATCGGGGCGGGAATTCTCCGCAGCCCACAGATAAAAGATAGTTCAGCGTTCTGAGTTCTTCGTAGCTCACTGAGGCGGGGGTCGGAACAGACTCTCCGACATAGTTGTAATCGGCACAATGACCATCAGTTAGCAACAAACGTAACTTCACTTAGAAACAATTCGGCTATGATAGATCCTCACAGTTTCAATCTTGGATTCTAAATGCTTTCCTGTGGTCAATGCCTCGTCCGACTTTAATGTGTCTACAATCATACACGTAACCAGTGTCCATCGATTAATAAAGTATATTTATTAAAATTTCATCTCGCGTAGTCTTGCGCCGGCCAGCTCCTTGCATATCCCTGTAGAAAGAACCTCAGTTCTACCAATTTCCAACCTGAGCAACCTAAGTTCTCATACATGGAGAGATCCTTTCGGTACTCCTGGCGCCCAAACATCCCGTATTAACCTATATAACCATTAATAACCTTTCAATTGTTTTATATTCATTGTATCAGGCTAAACTCAATGTGTAGACGAATTGTCTTTTGCAGAAAGAAAACTTGTTATAGTTTTGTATATCCAAGTTGAGAAATCTCTTTACATAAAAATATTGTATGGGAATCGACTTGGGGACCAACGTGGTTCAGATTCTATCATGGTTCATCCTTTAGCCATCTATGCTATGGTAACTTCGGTTACTGACACCGAATTTCTTACCATCTTGTTCGTATACAAATTACGCTCAATATTTTAAACTCACATTACGTATCTCTGTTCAAATCTCACAAGTACTAATTTCTTCAGAGCCTCAGAATACACAATTGGTTCTAATCTGTATTATATTTCAGACCAAATAAGCGGATTGAACTATTTAAATATACGTAGTTGTGTGAACTAAGTTTCACATGCGCAGTGCGCACGATGTGAGATTTTGAATATTTCAAAAGTTCATGGTTTCTATGTAGCAGTGTATATTTTACCACAGGTCACAAGAATAACAAGATCAAGGACGAGTTCTATGTAGAATTAGAATTTCCTATTCCATAGGCTTTCAGGATGTATGAAAATTACCATAAGATTTTTTAATGCAAATGTGAGATGGAAAATTCAGTCTTCATGAAAATAGTAACGACAGTGTGGTTAGATTAGTCGCCTTTGCCACATCAATGAATCTTATTGTTCAGAGCGTAACATTCAAGCGTAAGGATAATTATAAATCCGTCTGGACGTCTCCAGATGGCAAATGCGAAATCAATTAAATCATGACGGATGTAGTGGATAAACGCTGGCACAGTATCATCAAATTGGACCAGTTGGGGGCACACTTCAATTCCGATCGTCACCTGTCTAGGGCGAAAATCGGAGATCGGTTATCGATTATGTGAGGAACAAACGTTAAAAATGATTCTGGAATTGAGATATGAAAACTGCGGCATGATCACAAGTTCCAAATTGCTTATAGATATGAAATGCTGGATTTTGGAGAAGAGAAATTTAGTGTACCCTTGCGTTGGGCGACATGTAAGTGGGATTTTAATTGCGATTCCTTTCCTTTAGGTTAAAGGTATTGAAGGAATTGGTTAGGCGCCGGATTGTTATAGAACTTCCTCAGTTCGTGAGGAATTCGGGTATTCGGTTGATCAGGTTTTAAAGTTCGGTAGGCTTGAGGTTCTTTCTTCAGGGATTCACAAGGACTTCGACGGGCAGAACTAATAGCGGTAGTCAAAATAGTTATTGAAGGTTTATTCAACAGCACTTCTTGGTTGATACAATTCACCGTAGTTGAGGTCTCTGGTATCGATCGTTGATCCGCAAGCCTCGGTGGTGAGAATTTCTCGTATGATTCAATATCGTTAATTTATAACACGATTAATATTCTAGTCCGATCGATGCTATCTATACTTTTACGTCTTCACGATCTAGTTCAATCTTTAATAAATTCATATTAGATGCTTGTAGACAATTCAAGTTACTGTTTTACTCGCGGTAATTTTTTAAGTTGATTATCTGCTTTCCAATTATTTGACTAAGTCCAATAATGCTTGGACTCACTATTACGAAGTTATTGAACGACATATTATGCTGACGAGTTAGAAACTATATATTTTGCTGGCGAGTTTTTTAACTATACGTTTGAAGTATGAGTTTGCAACTATGTGTTGTGCTATAGAGGTTGTAATTAACTTAAGTTCGTATATTTGTTTATTAGGTAAACTAAGTTTCTCCCACCACTCAGGAGCGTGATCGATCAATCAGTACCTATGCTGATATACAAACATAGTCATTGGATATTAATTTTATCGGAGAGGGTGGCTTGAAAATTGATGATAATCTGATTGGTCAAGATGTTACCAAGTATTGAGCCCTACCCCTTACTGGTTTCGTGCACAGTTCGATAATACTTTATGCTACTTACGTCTCGGGGTTCCCTGGTCGTTAACATCCTCGTGGGTGTAGTACCCTAGTAGCCTATTGCCTCTAGTTTTCCTTTGTATGAGCTAGCTTGCAGTGTTGTTTGTTGCTCCGTTTCGTACTTCCCCGACCGTACATTCTCAATTGTATTCTCGCTGTCTTCGTATGAGGTTTATGTATTGTTAAGGTTTTGCTTCACAAAGAAATGCTAGCTAAGCAAGGACTTAGAATAATAGATTTTGCCAAGTTTCAAATTCATTGTATTTACTCGTCACCACTGTTACTTCACAATAGAAAGGGTTTTAGTTACTTGTTTATCCCTCGTTTACTGATAACTAATAATTTATTACTTTCTCCTATCAACTTCTATGGATCGTATAATTCACGATTAATAATGTCATTATAGTATTGTGCTAGCTTTCCTGATTAAATTGAGTATACGTATAACCTAGATCGGGCAATTATTTCATTTAATAGATTCCTTGATTAATCACAAGTTTAATGCCCATCTTTGGAGTTATTAATTTATTCTTGGCTACTCATAATAGAGGAGGCGGAGCGAAAGAAATGTTGCAACTTTTCAGATGAAAGTGTGGCAACCGAAGAACAAACTGATATCAACATATAATGGGAGACTATAAGAGATATAATTAAATTGTCAGCATCAGAAAGCGCAGGTTATTTTTAAAAAGGCAAAATAAGAAATAGTTTGATGAGGAATGTGCCGATATTGTAAAGAAAAGAAAGCTATCAAAAATGAATTGGTTACACGAGTCAAATTAAGTAAATTTAGAATATTTGGATAGCATTAGACGGGAAACCTCTAGGTTATTAAATAATCAAAAGAGGGAATATTAATCACAGAAGATTATTGATCTTGAAATTAATGCAAAACATGGGAACATGAGAGAATTATTTCAGGGAAATAGGATAGAGAGGAAATTGTTTCAGGCTAGAACAAACGTAAGTAGGAATGAAAATGGGGATATAATTGCAGGAATATATTAAAAAGGTAGAACAATTAATTTAATATGCTATTAAATATAGATGCAGAACAGCATATTGAAGATAATGATTTACAAAAGCAGAAATACTGGTCACAGATCCAAGCGCATTAGCAGTTGAAATGACGATAGAAAACAATAAAGATGTACAATGTATCAGGTTCTGATGGGATTCCAGCAGAACTGACATAATCACGAAAGAAAAATGTTTGTACAAGATAGGTCGGTTTTGGATTTGGGGGAAATAGGCTCTTCCAATTGATTGGGGAGAATCAATTAACTTATCAATTTATAATAAAGGATATAAAACTGATTGCAATAACTAATAATAATAATCATCATCCGGTATCATGGCAGCTGCCGCCGTCTTCCGGAAACCAAACGTCATTCCTCTCTGTCCATCCATTGATCTTCCTCCAATCCTCTGATATACATAGCTGCTTGTACCCCTTCTATCCAAGTTTTCTTCGGTCTTCCTCTCTTCTTCCTTTCTATTGGGATCCATCCCATAACAATTTTAGGCAATCTTTGCTCTGGCATTCTTTTGACATGTCCATACCACTGTAATATTTTTTTTTCTATAATGTCTATTATGTCTGGCTCCTTTTGTACACCCATAATTTCCCTTATTTCTTTATTTAGTAATTCTATCCATTCTACATTTTCCAGCTGATATTCTTAAAACATCCTTTTCTGTACTTAAAATTCTTTTCATTTCCCTGGTAGATAATTTTTTTCCAGACTTCAGCACCATATGTTAAAATGCTCTGAATTATGGTTTGATATATTTGTAATTTTCTGTTTGTTGTAATATTTTTACTCCACCAAACAGAATTTAAAGCATTTATTGCTTGATTTGTTTGTGTGATTATTTTTGTAATTTCCACTGTATTATCGCCTGAATGGTCTATTTTGTTCCTAAATAAGTGCATTCAATACTAGGTTTTAGTTCTTCTCCATTGTTGAAATTTATATTTTCCATTTCTTCTCCTATACACAGATATTTAGTTTTCCCAATGTTCATATAAACTCCCCATTTTTCATATTCTTCTTTTAGTTTTTAGCCACATACTCTATGTCATCGTGGTCTTGTGCTATTAATACCTGGTCATCTGCAAAATTTAGTGAATATACATGTGTATTTTGGATTGGTATGCCCATTTTTTGACATTTTTTCCTCCAGTCTCTTAGTACTATTTCGAGATATATTTTGAATATAGCTGGAGATAAACTGCAACCTTGCCTTAAACCTTTTGTAATAGTAAATCCCTGTGTTGTATGATTTCCAATTTTTATTTTCGAAATAGATACTTTGTATAATGCTTTTATAGCTTCTATTAATTTTTTGGTAATGTTAGACTTGTCTAAAGTTTCCCATAACATTTTTCGAGAATACTATCATATGCCTTGGTTAAATCAACAAAAAGCAAATGCATATCTCTGTTAGTAGCTCTTTTTTTTCTATCATTTGTGTTAGGCAAAATAATATATCTGTTCATGACCTACCACTTCTAAAACCAGATTGTTCTTCCATTTGTTTATCCTGGTATTCTAAATCAACCATTTTACTTAGTATACGTCCGTATATTCTACTTAATGTACTTGTTACTGATATACCTCTATAATTTTCACACTTTTCCTGTCTCCCTTCTTATGTATCGATGTTATAAAGCGATTTTCCACTCTTCTGGCACTTCTTCGCCATTTATTATTTTATTAAACGGTCAGTGATCATTTCCAATAACTTCTGACTGCCACTTTTAATCAATTCTATAGCAATATTTCCTGGGCCGGCATTACTACCATTTTTCATTCTCATAATTTCCTTTTTTACAGTATTTATATCAATTTAGATTATGTTTCCTGTTTCCATCTCTGATAAATCGTCATTTTCTCCCAAAAAATCTTTTCGGTCCTCTACTAAAAGTTTTTTTGTAACATTCTTCCCATTCATGTGTCCACATTAAGTTGAGAAGATTCTTATATATATTCGATGAACGTATACGATTTATAAATTTCCATGATTCAGAACTCTTCTTGCTTCCTAAATATGTTTGTATTTCTGTAGATTTCTTGTCCCAAATCTTGTCTGTATTTAGTAACCATTCTTCTCACTTTTGCTTGTGCTTTTTAATATTGTATTTTGTCATTCTGGTTCTTTTCACTAAGCTATTTTTAAAGTAACTGTTTCTTATTCTGTATTTCTTTCTCTATTTCATTGTTCCAAAACAGTGCTGTCCTTCCTTATTGTATTCTTTCTCACCCAATGCTTCATAGGCGGCTTCATGAATGCACCTTTTTAGGTACTGATACATGTCTTCTGTATCTCTGAATTCACTCTGTGTTAATTTGTTATTGAATGTTTGTTGATATAAATGCTTTACACTTTCGTTTTGTAGGCTTTCTATATTATATTTTCTTTCCGTTTTTGTTCTAACATGTTCTTCTTTTTCTGCGTGGTAGTTTCCTTTATTAAGAATGTAAGGAAATACAAATTTTCCAATTACTAATTTATGATCTGCCCCATAACTTGGTCCTCTATAAGCTCTGACATATTGTATTTTCATTTTTGAATTTTGTTCTGTTTTTATGTAATCGATAATGAATTTTTGATTTAGTGTTGGACGTTCCCACGTGTATTTATGCGTATTTCTATGATTCAAAAAGCCATTACATATCTTTAAAGATGATTGTCCACATAATTCAATTAACATTACCCCATTCTCATTTAAAATGTTTTCTCCAAACTTTCCTACTACTGGATCTCCAAATTTACTTCCTGTTCTTCCATCCATGTTTCCTATTAATATTAATTGTTTTCCAGCGCTAATTTTTCCTATTTCTTCATTAACTTTCATAAATAATAATAATAATAATAATAATAATAATAATAATAATAATAATAATAATAGCTTTATTATACCTTGCAGAGTTAAGGTCTTAAGGCCTTGTCTGCCACTCAACCAGGTATTTAAAAATACAAAAAAATAGTCTTACATCTCAATTACAATATACATAAACGATTACATGTTATAAATACAATATAATTAATATTTATAATGTATTTTGATTTACTCTAAATTTAACGAATTAAATATATAATATGTACAAGATATATGTAAAAAAGAGAAAAACGAATATTAATGACATGGTATAAATTTAAATAAAAAGAGAATATTTAATTTTTAGACAACTACAGGGGCATCTCATTTCTTTCAACTTCATACAAAATTCTAATAAACATATTATTATCCAGATGTAGCAGAAGATAATATATCTGAATTTAGAAGATCAGATTTGTTGTGTAAGACAAATTTTAGAAAATAAATGGGCATATAACTGCACTGTACATCAACTGTATATAGATTTCAAAAATGCATTCGGTTCACTTAATAGGGAGAAGTTGAATGGTTTCCTGCTGGAGTTCGGTTTTCCTAAAAAGTTATATTTATTCGATCGTGTCAGAATAAGACAAAGAGTAAGGTGCGGGCAGGGAAACAGTTTTCAGATACGTTTGCAATTAATAATGGGTTACAGGAGGGAGATTCACTATTTACGTTACTATTAAATTTTGTACTAGAGTATGCCATGAAATCTTTAGAAGATAAAGAATGCATTCAATTCAATGATATTAATAATCTGTTGGTATACAGTGGAGGAAATTGGTATAAATCCACTAACATTTAGTAATAAAACAACCTGAAATATTTATGCAAATACCGTATGTGTGTCATAGATTACATATAATTATCTTGTACATAATTTCATACAGGTCTCCTCATTTTGTATTTATTATATACGTAAATCATCATCATCATGAACAAATTCGTTTTAGGCCATGTGGCCTGTACGGTAAACCTAGCGAAGATGGTCTTGATCTTTCCACCGATGTTTTGGTCTTCCTTGGTCCCTATGTCCAGTTGGGGTATATTGGAATGCCAATTTTGGAAGTCTATTTCTTGCCATTCTTCTCAGATGATATACGTAAATAATACGTAAAATCTAAGAAAACGCTGTCCTACGGGTGGAAATCGATATAAAGGCAGGTCAACTTCTGGCTCTTACAGAGACATAAATGTAAATAAAACACTGCAATTACATGGATACGATGTGTCCGTGAGCATCGTTCATCAGTAACAAGTCAGCAGTACGTACAATGCCACGTGGAAAGCCTCTATCAAATGAAGAGAAATCAAGAGTTAGTGCCTTCAAGGAGATGGGCCTTTCCAATAGACAAATACCTACGAAATTGGGGCTTCAAGATATGTCATTGATAATTTTGTCAAACTGGGCTCACAATATGAAAATCGGGAAATATGGACGGACAGGAAAATTGTCTGAGCGCACTAAACGTCTCATTTTACGTAAAGCAAAAGGTAAGATTATGTTTCCTTCTCAAATCCAGGCTGATTTGAAGTTGCCAGTAACAGCCAGACGAGTAAGACAAGGTCTGTCAGAAGACAAGAACCTAAAATAAAAAAAAAATAAAAAACACCTCTGAACGGTGCACATAAGAAAGTTAGAATGAATTTTGCTGAAGAACACATGTCCTGGACTTCAGAATGGAATAAAGTAATGTTCAGTGATGATAAGAAGTTTAATCTGGACGGGCCTGATGGCCTTCAGTATTACTGACACGACCTCCGTACTGAAGAGCAAGTTAGAATGAGTAGAAACTTCGGTGGTGGAGGCGTTATGATTTGAGCAGCATTCTGCATTAAAGGAGGATCAAAAATAGCATGGATACGCATCAAGATGAATTCTGAGCTCTACACTGGGGAGCTTCTGGAGTCTTAATTGATACGAATGTTTGAGGAATTTGGCGAAGATCTAATTTTTCAGCCAGATAATGCTTCCATTCACGTGTCTGCCAAATCAAAGGAGTGGTTCAGGAAGAAAGAAATACCACTTTTGACGTGGCCAGTCAGAAGTCCTGATTTAAATCCGATTGAGAACTTATGGGGGATCCTGGCAAGGCGTGTGTATCGCAATGGACGGCAGTTTGGGACAGTGACTGAACAGAAAAATGTTATTCAGGAATAGTGGGCTTCAATCTCAATGGAAAAAATAAACACCCTCATCAAGTCAATGCCAAAGAGAAACTTCCAAGTAATTAACAACAATGGTGGTTCAACTAAATTTTAGAACTTTGTTGTAAACTTTGCGCTCAGTCTTTTTGGTTTAATCTGTGAAAAACAAAAACTTCCTTTATACTAATTTCCACCCATATGTGAGAGTGGTTTCAGTTTTCATGTAGGCTACTTTTTTGGACGGAAATATATAATTAATTTTGACATTATTTGTGTGTGTTTTATATTCAATCACCTCCTAAGTTAATATAGAAAAATGCCAAAGAAAGAGTAAATAAACTTGTGTTAACACTTTTAACAAGTGCCTTTATATCAATTTCCTCCACTGTAGCTGATGATGCAGTATTACTAGGAGACGATAGCGAGAAAATGCAAGAGCCAACACGAATATTCCATTGAGTAATGTGTTGGTAGTTATATACTCCTTTCAAAAAATGTTAAACTGAAAGTATATAAAACTATTATTCTACCAGTTATATTATGTGGGTGCAAAACATGGACTCTTACCTTAAGAGAGGAATGGAGATTACAAGTATTTGAGAATAAAGTACTTAGGAAAATTTTTGGACCAAAGAGAGATGAACAGACAGGTGAATGGAGAAGACTACATAACAATGAACTACCTGGTCTTTATTGGATGCCAGATATAATAAGAACAGTTAAGTCTCGTAGACTGCGATGGGCAGGACATGTTGCACGTATGGGGAATGGGAGAATTGCATGGAAGCTTCTTGTAGGAAAGCCAGAGTGAAAACGCCCAGTTGGTAGACCAAGAATGAGGTGGGAGAATAACATTAACTATGATTTAAGGGAAGTAGATTATACAGGGAATGATTGGAAAGCGTTAGCTCAGGATAGGGATGTATGGAGAGCTTATGTCCGTGCGGTCATGAACCTACGGGTTCGATAGTGCGAGTGAGTAAGTAAGTAAGTAAGTTGGTAGTTATATATTAGCAATTGGCTGGCATTAATAATATTATTATATCGATTCGGAGCGTATTATTTTTAATGGTGGTGTGGCCAATTTACATATTTCTGTTTCAATTTTCCAGTTCTCTGTATTATTAAATTATCTTGTTCTCATCATCATTGGTCATTAAATTTTAAAATCACACGGATTACTTTGAATTCGGAAGGAAACCTTAATATTTTATAAATAATAAAATTGCTTATAAAATAAGATACATTTAACATTGCATAATAAAATAATATCCTGTACACCAATTGAGGGGTTCCGTGGACTAACAACCGAAGTGACTTTAAGTCGTTATTTCACAGATCATATTTCCCGACACCTTTTTGGGTGATTTATATTATAACAAAATATTGTTGCTCTAGATTATTCCTGGAGGGCAGCAGAAGCAGATTTGTATGAGAATGCGGGAGATCTGTCATCCTGTAGCTGGTTTTTCCTGAGTGTCTAGCGGCTCGTCTGTCAACATGTGTTTGTCTGTTCAGCGAATTTTGGAGTATTGGAGGAAAACAATTGCAGGGCACAATGTTATTACATATAGAATAAATCATGAGTACTCATTTGATTACAACGTGAAATTATAGGGCATGTATGAAAAAGATTTTACTAAAAGTGTTGGAAATTACAGAAGCCCGTATGAAAACATGTTAACAAGCTTTGAAATTGGGGACTACAAATAAAGAGAGTGGAAAACACACAAATCGAGCAAGGAAGGTTGATAAAGAAATATGGAATATAATGCTATAGGCCTACTAAGATTAAAATAGCCAATGATGAAGATGAATTAAACACATGTTTGTTTTTTACATTAAATTTCGGTTTTAAAAGACATAACGTTTTTACTTAATCGAATAAAAATATATGAACAAAGATAAATATGGTTCAACATTAAGATTTCTTTAATTTAACTTATATAAAATTAAATAATGATTTTATTATAGGCTTATGTTATTTTCAGAGTACGATACAAATGGATAGAGTTCATTTTTGCATTTGTGTTATTGTGCAGTAAAGTATAATGTTAACAAAATTGTCTGTATTCTTATTTTAAATAACATTCTCCAATAAATACAATTTCTTGATGTTCGATGGATCAACAATGTAAAAGTAAGTCACTATTAACATTTTAGAATACTACATTTCCATAATGACCATTAATTTGTTTAATATTTGTGTTTAAGGAATGCTATATTGATAATATATAATTTCAAATTATGATGAATTATCTTAGGAACACAAAAAATAATATCGTATTTTTCAACTTCAGTTTAGTTAATAGTAGACATGCGCACTTAAGCTGTTTGTCCACGGAACCCCTCAATTATAATTAAGTAACATAATGAAATACAAATCCCTCATTTTTTATTCTTTCTATCCACTAACTCTATTATTTAACATAATTTCAGTTTTCTCATCCATCTAAAACAACCTGTTTTAATTTTACAATTTGATGGCCCTCGTAATTCAAATAATTATTTAGCTAACGATATTCTTTGCTAGTGAAATCATCTAATCTGGTTTCCTTTATACACAAAGTTACAGAGATATAGCCAGTTCGTTATAGTGAAAATATCTTAAATGGTTCATTTGCGTTTCTAATATTATATCAATCCTTAAACGCCAGTTATTTCACAAATGCGACATTAATTATCTAATTATATGAATTTTGAATACATTAAATATTATAACGGACATACTTACAAACAGTAAATAATAAACATCAAATATCCATTTTCTCTTGTAGAACTTGAAATGTTCCCGTCAGTTTTTCTTTTCCAAGTCATGATTAATTAGGTCAAATATGATATTTGTTTCTGATATTACAGCTAATAAAATCCCCTTTTTTGCACAAGATATTATCTAATTGATCATCTTTATAGTTAATCCCTTGTACATTCCATGTGCTAAAAAGCAAAATATTTTTTTTCTTCCAAGAGTTGTCCTTTTTTTTAATCAAGTTATGAAACCATCCCTTGTACAAAAAAACACCAGATTACGTTTATATAACACTTTGGCTAGAGCAGTGTTGATATATGGTAGTGAAGCATGAACACTAAAAAGAAAACATGAAAGCAGAATAACGGCTTGTGAAATGAGATTCATGCGCAGAACAGCGGATTACACCAGATGGGATCGGAAAAGGAACACCGACATCTTAAAAGAATTGAGGACTGCGCCAATTTTGGAATATATTGGGCAGTACCAGCTAAATTGGAAACACCATCTTGAAAGAATGAGTTAAAATCGGATCCCCAAAGCTGTTTATAATTATATACCAAGAGGACGAAGATCACTGGGCTGTCCTATGAAACGCTGGAGGGAAAATATTCTATAGGATCGTAACAGGCCTTGGCCTAATACTTGGAAGGAAGAAGAAGAAGAAGAAATATATTTATACACTTTCCTTCAACCTGGAAGATTTGCTTAACATTTTTCGTAAAGCAGTACTTTACTGGATATTGGCCCCTATTCCTGTGAGGAATCGATTTCACGCAAATCATCACTTTGTCTCCTGATAGTTTATTTAATATAATGGTGGCATAATGCCACTACATTACCGGTATATTACTAATTTATAATACTTACTTACTTACTTACTTACCTACTCACTGGCACTATCGAACCCGTAGGTTCATGGCCGCGCGGACATAAGCTCTCCATACATCCCTATCCTGAGCTAATGCTTTCCAATCATTCCCTGTATAATCTACTTCCCTCAAATCATAGTTAATGTTATTCTCCCACCTCATTCTTGGTCTACCAACTGGGTGTTTTCCCTCTGGCTTTCCTACAAGAAGCTTCCATGCAAGTCTTTCATTCCCCATACGTGCAACATGTCCTGCCCATCGCAGTCTACGAGACTTAACTGTTCTTATTATAACTGGCTTCCTATAAAAACCATGTAGTTCATTGTTACGTATTCTTCTCCATTCACCTGTCTGTTCATCTCTCTTTGGTCCAAAAATTTTCCTAAGTACTTTATTCTCAAATACTTGTAACCTCCTTTCCTCCCTTAAAGTAAGAGTCCATGTTTCGCACCCTATAATAATTTTACTGCATCACAGTAAAACCGATAATTTGGGACCGAAATTAAATATAAATAAAGCTAAATATATGGTCAAACATATATATTCGTTATAATTATAATGCAAAAGGACAGTTATTGACATGAGGGATATTTTGAAAAAGTCACCGAATTAAAATACCTAGAGAATCAGTCATGGAATATGTACAAAAATACAGAAACAACTGGAAATCTCACATAAGAAGAATGAGCAGAACAAGAATACCACGTCAAATCTTAAATTACCAGCCACCAAGCAAGAGATCTTTGGGCACTAAGTCTATCACATGAAAGGAAGAATAATAAGAAGAAGAATAAGTACATAAATTACAAAGAGGAATGAGATGCAGAAAGAAATTAAACATATGTTAAATTCTGAAAATTCATACTATTATGCATTACATAAAAACTTGTCATCTCAAGATCTGTCTAAAAGAGTTAAAATGAAAGTATATAAACATGTTTTTCTCCCAGTTATGTATAGATGTGAAACGTAGACCCTTACTTTAAGGAAAGAGAAGATATTACGAGAAATAGAGAACAAAAGTCTTAGGAAAATGTTTGATCTAGTGAGAGACGAACAGACAGATGAATGTAGAAGATTAGAACACAGTGAGCTATATGATCTTTATAGGAAACCAGCTATAATAACAGCAGGCTGCTATAGGCTGGGCATGTGGCACGAATGTGGAATGAAAGAGGGCATTGGAATATCTTTGTAGGAAAACCGGAGGTAAGGCGCCAAGTAAATAGGCCAAGAATGAGGTGGGAGAATAACATTAACCATGATTTGAGGAGGTGAATTTGTACAGGAGATGATTGAAAAACATTTCAGGATAGGAATGTATGGAGAGCTTACGTCCGGGCGACTGTGAAACCACGTGTTTGATAGTGTCACTATGTTACTTGTATTCAATGTTTACGAACTGCACTCAGAGCGACCATTTTTATTTTAAAAACTTGGCAATACTCCGAATATGACTTTCTTGAACAGCTTATAACATAGATTGACACCATTCATTGTACTGGCAGCGTGATGAACTTCAGTGGTTGTAGGAGATAGTACGTAGACTTCATCTTTTTGATGCCCCTATGTACCCATGAAAGGTATCTTATAGCATTTTTTTTAAATCAAAGGAACTCAGATCATTGGTTGTATTACATTTTCAACTCATTTATTAACAACGTAGAAATTAGGTGAGAATTCAGGTTCACACCGTGTGAAATGAAGAATGAAAGATATTTAGTGAAGAGTTATTGAAAATATCACAGATAGAATTTTGAGTTATATGGATATTTTATGTTACTCGAAATTGCTTTGAAATTATATTAATATTTCTTGCTTTCTTTTAATGTTTGTCATGCTAAGAGAATGTTTCAACTAGTCATCGCTGAGAGTGTGATAACGCAGATTTAGAAACAGTTTGTACTGTTCGATTTGCCAACAAATTGACGAGCTATTTATTGCGTGTTCGGTTGGAAAGATAACAATGCTATTTACGAGGTCCTGCGCATACCAAACTTCCAGTCCGGGTATATCGTTTCTTGAGTTCACATCTCCACACGCACATTGGGAACAATACTAACATTAATAAAAATAAAATAAAAAAAATAATAATAATTGTAATAGTAATAATAATAATACCCTCAGGGGTCCTCATCTAGGGGATATGTGGATGGCGACCACAAGGTGCCCAAGCTGAGCAAAACATTTCTTCTACTTACTTGTGTTTTGCACTCTTTTAACTTTACTATCTAACCTCTCTTGGTTAACTCTTGTTTTTTCGACCCCGACGCTATTAGGGCATCCGAGGGAATAATAATAATAATAATAATAATAATAATAATAATAATAATAATGATAATAGTGATAAAAGTGATAAGTGATGTTTGTGAATATGAATAACAATAATGATAATGATAATAATAATTATTATTATTCATTATTATTACATTAATGGTAGTAATAATAATACTAATGATATTAATAATAGTAATATTAATAATAATGATAATAACAATAAAATAATATAATAATAAAATAACATCAGTCGACAATAAATTACTGAAGCTGACGCTGCCCAGGTTTTGAAACCGGTAAAATTTTAAGGCTTTATATTATTTGGGGTATAACACATTTTGATTTAAATCATTATAAAATAATGAGTTGCAATATAATAATATTTATTATTAATAACGAAGATGATAATAATGGTAATATTACAACAATATCATTAAAGATCATTGCTGCGATATATATTTACGTGGTTTAATCCCAGATTGTATATTGAAATGTTTAGAATTATCGTGTCCCGCGCCGTAGCCGAGTGGTTAAGATAGGAAGCCTTGGCGCAGAGCTACGGGACTTGCGCTGGTTCGAGTCTCCATGGGGGAAGACATTTTCTCATGGTATTTCGGCCAGTATGGGACCGGTGCCCACCCAGCATCGTGAGGAAATTGGGTAGCTACAAGAAGTAGCGGCTCCAGGTTGAGGAACCAGCTATAACGGCTGGGGGACTCGACATGCTTAACCACATGTACCCCTACACTGGCTGTTGATCATCTACCTCTGTGATTAACACATGTGGATGTGAAGGGCCAGCAGCCGGCTGGTGAAAGGGCAACCGCTGAAAAGTGGAAAGGCCCTCAATCGGAAGAATTATCGTGGGATTTATTCCCAGTAGATAAGCAGGTAGAACATAATAGAGATATTCACAACGCATTTATCCCTCTACTATTAGGCCATCTTACTTATTATAAGTGTTTATGTTTTGTAAGGACGGTGACAGACATTTTGTAATAGATTGAATATACGTCCGTTATCGAATAATGTAGTAAGGAAAATGTTAATATTTTTTTGTTCAATGCCACCTGTTTGTCATTCGACATTTCAGGTATTCTCTCCTGGCATTGGCGTATTGTAACCTACTTCTGCGGTTGGGGCGCCTCGAAGGCGGGGTTACGCTGCCCCAGTGATATGATGGGTGATGACGATGAGTAAATGATGCGCCAGGAGAGGCCTTAAACCTGAACTTAATCTAATGAGGTGAATGTGATAATGATGGCCAGATGATGTTTGGGGACCGTTTGGGCCTTAAAGTATCCTGACATTTGTCTTACAGGTGAGGAAAAACCCCGAAAAACAACCTCACCCAGGAAAGTTGTCCCGAGCGGGGATCGAACCCGGGCTCGCTGCGTGACAAGACAGCACGCTACCTCGAGACTACAGCGGTGGACAGGAAAATGTTAATGTAACAAGGTTTAATTATACGGCTTTACAACTAAAAGTGAAAAGAGGTCTAGAATAATTCGAAAATATTAGTTTTTCTATCGAGGAGGGATTTTGGAAGGAGAGAAAGATTGGAAGGAAATAATGAAGTGAGAATAGTGGATGGAACGCGATATCTGGATACCTGTTAGAAAGTGAACCCTCAAAATAAGTCCGTTACGAAGGGAATTCCTGAGGAAGTTTGTTTATATTAAAATTTGTCTGGTTTACGAATTTAATTTTTCTTCTGTTATTCAATTTGCATGTAGACTATCCAGTTACGTTGCCAGAAAAAAATATATGGCGGCCGCTGGAGTAATAATTAAAATATAGCTTTCAGGTAAGCCCCCAAACTCTTATTGGTAGGATTTCGCTGATTTTTTTAAAAATAATATACTCTCTCTCTCTTTTTTCAGTGGCATATGGTGAGCTTCGTTATGAAAAACATAACATTTCGGCCGCTATATTATTTTTAGATTTCCGCTTCAGGTGAACCTCCAATCTTAATGATCCGATTTTTTTGGATAACGAACTCGATCTTAAATTTCTTAATTGATTACTATAAACAGAGTATGGTTCCGGAAAAAAAAAAAAATGTTGCCGCTATAGAGTTAACACACCCCGTAGGCCTACATGCGCACATTGGACAATGATGCTTCTTTGCATGAGTCATTTAATCAAGCTAATTTAGTTACCCCCTCACACACACACACTCATATATACAGGGTGTTAGTGAATAACACCGACAAACTTTCAGGTATTGTAGAGGAGTCTTAAATAAACAATTTGAGATATGCAACTTGTAGTCTATAAGTTCTAATTTGCACGTTATACTATAAAATGTGTTAAGAGCCAGTACGCCACTGATAATATTTCGAAGATTTCGTTGATAACCTGTTACAAAGTACAGCCTTATTTTGAGGGTTCACTTCCGGCGATTATTTAGCTCAGTGGTAACGTGCCAGGTATAAAATATCGTTCGTTTGGAAAGTGAGATTCAAGGTTCAAACCTCAGATATGTTGATCCTTTATTTTTACTTTATTTATGTTTCTTCCTTTCTTGTGTAAGATGTTTGGAAATTTAATACAAAATACTGTAGAATTCATTTTAATATGATGCACGAAAGTAATAAACAACAATATTCTGTACGTCCACCGCTGTAGTCTCGGGGTAGCGTGCTGCCTTGTCACGCAGCGGGCCCGGGTTCGATCCCCGGTCGGGACAGTTTTTCTGGGTGAGGTTTTTATCGGGGTTTTTTCTCACCTGTAAGACAAAAGTCAGGAAAACTTTAAGGCCCAAACGGTCCCCGAAATCATATGGCCATCGCAATCATCATCTTTCATATTCATCTTAGGTTAAGCTTAGGATTAGGCACTCTCCTGGCGCACCATTATCATCATCAACCCATCATATCATCGGGGCAACGTAACCCCGCCTTCCAGGCGCCCCAACCTCAGAAGTCGGTTACAAGTACGCCATGCCAGGAGAGAAACCAGGAATGTCGAAAGACAAACCTAGGGCATTTGAAATAAACAATATTCTGTACTAGTGTAAAATAAGGAATACTGTACAACATACTAGGAACTACAGTAAGTTTTCGTACGTGAAAATCCACATGGTTCAGACATACGAAATAATAAGGCTATTAATGCATTAGTGGTGACCATTACTTTCAGGTTAAAATAATCCAGGGTGTCCCATTCAAACCTCCCACATTTAAATTAATCATAACTAAAATTCTAAGCGGAATTGTGAAATGAGGCCGGTATTAAACGAAACCAAAGCTCAAAAAAATTTCAATTGCCACCCATTGCCACACCCTAAAACACCTCTATATGTGCACCATTAGTAGCACGAACAATATAAAGTCTGTATTCGATTTTGTGCCACGTTCTGTCCAACATGTCCATTGGTACTGTTCCAATTGTATCAAAGAAACGGGTTTGTAAATCATGAAGATATTGTACTGGAGTCGCAAACACACGGTTTGTACTCGTTGCTGAGGATTCGCCATTTTATTTTATGTCATTATTGTCCAACATGCGACAGATGAATTAACTGCAACAATGCAAACAAAAATTCTTTGAGTTTTTCTTTATTTTAATACCAATCTCATTTCATAATTCCGCATACTTTGAAAGTGATTAATTAAAATGTGGGAGGTTTAATTGGGACACGGTGTACTGTATGGATGTAGCACCAAGTCTTATGACGTGAAACTTAGTACAATCATGAAGGAAAAGCATAACAAAATAAATTAATAATTAAATTAAGACCCACTAATGTTTGACAGTGGAAGAATAGTAAAGGAAATCAAATTCGTTATCCGTAGCTCATTTTACAGTAAATATCTTAACATTCAGAAATATTAATAATGAATGAAAACAAACTTGTTTTATTATATTACAGTACACTTAGTAAAGGAGGCATGATTTAAAAATACAGAAACATAAAACCTCTTTATTCAGGTTTGCTTCAAAAACAGATCATAGTATTGTTCAAAATGTTGTCCTTGATCGAGTAAGCACTAATCGCATCTGCGCAGAAATTCCTTCTAAGATTCCTGGAGTATTTATGATTTCGTCACATTTCTCGCCAGTAACTCCTCATCTCAGTCGATTGAAGTTTTATACACGAGGCTCTTAAGGTGTCCCCATAGGAAGAAATCTGGAGGAGTGAGATCAGGTGAACGTGGAGGCCACACTACAGGACCGCCGCAACGAATCCAATGTCCGGGAAGACATTATCCAGATGGTTACTTACATACCTGTCAAAGTGAGAAGGAGCACTGTCTTGCTGGATCCATATCTGACGTCGGATATCAAGATGGACTTCTTCCAGGAATACAGGAAGCACGTGTATCAAAAACTCCTTGTACACATGACCATTTAACCGTGGGGGCAGAAGATAGGGTCCAATGATGTAATTTGAAATCATACCAGTCCATATGTTAACAGCGAAACTAAGTTGATAGCCTCTCTCTACAATGGGAAATGGATATTCATGTTCCAAAATATGGCTATTCCTCTGGTTTAGTAAAACCCCTTCCCTAGTAAAATAAGCCTCGTCGGTGAAAAACACCTTTGAAAAGAAATCAGGCTGTTCAACCAGCCGCTCAGAGACCCAGTAACAAATTAGCAGGCGAGGACCGAAGTCTAACGGTGTCAAGCAATTTACCTTCAAAACGTGGAAGGGGTGGGTCCTATTTCCTGCAAGACCTGCCACACACTGACGTGGTTTGTACTCATGGCACGTGCAATTGCCCGTGTACTGGTAGAAGGATTCTCTCAAATCCTGTCGAGCACCTCTTCATCAAAATCCAGGGTACGAGTTCGTCTTGCGCCGGATTCCGTTTATGCACCACCAGGGTTCAAATTGTCCCGTAGACACCGGTGGATGGTTTGGAAAGTTGAATGATTAGGATGTTGTCTGCCAGGATATGTATTTCTGTACATTTGTGCAGCTACGTGCACATTTCCTCTTGCCTCACCATAAATAGAATATCAGAATGTCAATTATGTAACTACATAAGCAATATCCTCCTCTGATAAAAAATAAGAAAGGAAATAAGAATTACAAAAACGTAAAAGAGATATCCGTACCCGGCATTTAATCTTAAGTGCTCTTCAGAAAGAATTTAAAACATTAATCGGCTACAACATTCAATATGAAGCATGCTACCGACTGAGCTATTAATGCGAACAAGATCTGAACTCCCAGACATCTACTCGTAATATGTATGACAGGGCCGGGGTTACAGACTGTCAGTGGCGCACTGGCTCTTGCCGAAAGACGAAATGTCCTTAAAACAAGGCTCAGAATGTTGAAAATGCCGCAATATTTGCAATTAAAACTAGGGTTATCCTACTATTGGAGCAGACTGAAGTATTTCCAAGACAAACCATATTCACAGTTTTCTTCATTGATGAATGATGAGTACGAACGGCCAGTTTAAAAAAAGTCCTATAACTTCAAAACTTGGCTTCATACACCCCAAGTTCCATATCTCCTCTACAATATCTGAACGTTTGTCGATGTTATTTATTAACACCCTGTACAGGGTGTTGCAAAAACAATACCGACAACGGAGGTGCGGTGGTATATTGAGTTATGGTGATCATTTTTAATAAGGTACCAATGTCCGGAAATTATGAGTTTTCACACTATAACTAGTTAATTATCTCTCAAGATCAGTGTCAGTTCAAAAGATTTGAAGACACATTACGTGACAACACCTCACAGGTACGGAACCTGTGATACGTAGCTTCGCAACGGAATGTGGATGCAACACGACTGAGCTCCAGCTCACCTCAATGCCAATGATAGGAGACATTTGGAAACCACGTATCCAGGTCGAGGGGGACCAATCCCATGGCTTGCGAGATCACCCTCTCGCTTACATTTTGTAGGGCGACGTGAAACAGTCTGTTTATCAGACTCCAATAGAGTCACGTATGGATCTTATAGCCCGAATCCACGCTGATGCAGAAATAATTCAAACAAGACCAGGAGTATTTGAACGTGTGTGCCAATCACTACACCGTCGATGTGCGCTCTGCAATGAGATGAGAGGTGGATATTTTGAAAATTGATTTGACTATAACAGCATTGTCAAGTATTGATTATAGCAATCCAACTAACGGAACTCTTGAGAAGTTAGCTACTGATAGTGTGAAAACGCATCATTTCCGGACATCGGTAATTTAATAAAGAATTATCAACATATCTCAATATACAACCTTATATATATATATATATATATATATATATATATATATATATATATATATCCATTCATACTATGCTTGCAGCTTTACTAGGGAATTGTAGGTGTGGTAGCTTCCCGTTGCTTTCCACACCGGTGAAGGATGATGATAATGACCATATGATTTCGGGTACCATTTGGGCCTTAACATTTTCCCGACATTTGTCTTACAGGTGAGAAATAACCCCGATAAATACCTCACCCAAAAAACTGCCCCGACCGGGGATCCAACCCGGGCCTGCTGCGTGACAAGGCAGCACGCTACCTCGAGACCACAGCGGTGGACAACTTATATATATATATATATATATATATATATATATATATAAATTTCGTGGTCATTTTCAATGCTGGAAGGTGCGATCGATGAAGATTTGTAAGAATGTTTAAAACATATTTTCATGGGTAGATTACAACCGCAATGGCTTCATTCCTTCAGAATTCGTTGAAAGAACATGAGGTTGTAGATGAGAAGAAATAGAAGAAAAAGGAGTGAGAAAAGCCTAACGTGGGACGATAATAAAAGTACGTGTTCAAAAATTGGAATGTACCGAAACATTTTATATATTAATCAATATACGAAATTTAAATTCCAAAATTGATTCTACAGCTACATTCATCCTAGTAATTCAGAATGTGTAGTCTTAATATTTTCATGATTTTCTTATTTTTTTAAAGTAATTCTTTGACAATTCACTTTCCTTGAATCGTGGTTAATATTATTTTCTCACCTCATTCTGACCTAGCTACTGGGTCTCTTTCATTCCCCTTTGCTAAAACTTGTTTGTCTTCGTCTATCTGTAGTCCAAAACTTTACCAAAGCTCTTTATTTTCAATATTCATGATTTTTTTTCTCTTAAGGTAGGAGATAATGTTTGGCATCCATGTAATTTAACTGGAAGAATTACAGTTTTATATGTTTATTTTGGTTTAAAAATTTATATTAGAGATATTGGGTTGATGAGCCTCTGTAGTTTATGATAGCATGAGTTTTCAGACTCGAAACTTTTTTAAATTTATTTCTGCATCTTCTTCCTATTTGTATTATTGTTCCTAGGTGTTTGAATTCAGGCACTTCTTCAAAATATCCTTCCTTTTTTGTTAAGAGTCCATTCGTATTTAATAATGTATTTATAAATGTGACCATATATTTGTTTTTATTAACTATTTAACTCGTGCCCCAAATGAGAGTCAATGACCAATCGCATTTCAATGAATCTTGATTTACAACCAATCACAGTCGTGTTTCACCCGGTATTTATCAATTAAGTTTATAATATCAAAGAAAGTTTTTAATATTCTGAACAGGTCATAGCATTATTTTGCAGTGACTGATTCTCTAAGGAATACGTTGAAATACAGCAACTTATATATTAGGGTGTAAGAATCCTAGACTGCATGTGGTTACCAGATTGTATATATAGTGCAGAATGTTACCAGAGACTGCTTGCGAGATATAATAAAAATTGTAGCAATTGATTATGCCACAATAAAAAGAAACCACTGTTTTAACTTTCTTAAACGTAATATTTCCCAGGTATTCACGTTCCAGAAAAATATAATTGACATACTTACATTATAGGGCATCAGAAATTAATTAATAACCTATAATGTTGGTTAACATTAACTATGATTTGAGGGAAGTAGATTATACAGGGAATGATTGGAAAGCATTAGCTCAGGATGGGGATGTATGGAGAGCTTATGTCCGCGCGGCCATGGAGCTACGGGTTCGATAGTGCCAGTGAGTAAGTAAGGAAGTATAATGTTGGTTATAAACAGTTTGATGTGTTTAATTTTTTCTCCAATATTACGATCCGATTTGGCAATAAATAATATGATCTGGTTGCAGTGATGAACAAATGAAACAACAAACGTTTATCATTTGTTTTCAAACGACCGCCGTTTATATTAGATATATAAATATTTTTAAATAACTATATTAAATTAATGATTTGTGAGTAAACAGCTTAATTCTATTCTTTAAATAGTCCAAACAACTGCCACTCTTTTATTTCCAAATTACTCGTGGCATTACTTATGACTATTTAACTCATGCCCTAAATGGCAGTCCATGACAATCACATTTCAATGAATTTTTATTTATTACCAATCCCAGTCCTTTTTAACCTCGATTTTATCACTTTCATTTTATCAAGTGGCTGCCAGATTGTGTACATGTATGTATATATATATATATATATATATATATATATATATATATATATACTAGAAGTCCCGGCCACGCGTTGCTGTGGCTAAGGTATACGTTAAAAATATAAATTAAGTTGCTGACTTTCAGCAAGATTACTTAAAACTAATAATTACACACGGAATTAATAATATTGAAAATATAATAAACACTGAACACACTTAAATTATGAAATAATCAATATTTGTAATTCAATTGAAATTCGCAGTTGCAACAAAAAACACAGTCATCTGGATCTCTCTTTGTTAAATAATAAACCAGTTACCTTACCAAATTACCTTACACCGCCATCTGTTAGAATCGTATGGAACTCACAGTTAATTACACAACCATCTATTAGAATCGTATGGAACTCACACATAACTCTTTGTTAAATAATAAACAAATAATTTGCAATAAAAATAATACGACTATAAATTTAGTTATAATCTACCCTAAATCTGAAGTTGGATCAAACTGCGCACAGTGTGCAACATTTTATTAAAATCGGTTCAGTAGTTTAGGATTCCATCGCGGACAAACAGCGTGACACAAAATTTATATATATATATATATATATATATATATATAGTGCACGTATGTTACCAAATTCTGCTTGCGAGATGTAATAGAAAAACATTTGTAGCAATTGATTATACCATAAAAAAACACTGTTTGCACTTTCTTTAACGTATTATTTCCCAGGAATTAACTTGCAGAAAAATACAATTGACATATTTACATCATAGGACATCAGAAATTAATTAACAACCTGTGATGATGTGTTTCATTTTTCTCTACTAGGGTGAACTCTTACAATATTGCGATTATATTTGGCAATAAATATGATTTGACTGCAGTGATAAACAAATGAAACATAACGTTTCTCATTTGGTTTCAAACATCGGCGTTTACATTAAATATACAAATATGTTTAAATAACTATATTTAAATAATGATTTGTGAGTAAACAGCTTAATTTCATTCCTTAAATAGTCGTATCACATGCCACTCTTGATTTCCAATTTATTGATAATTTGGAAATCACTCGTTGCATTACTTATGATAAATCCTTACTGTCGCCTATTAATACACGATGAATGTAGACTACACCAACGGGTTATAAATAACATTGATTTGGACTCCTTTATCCTGTAAACATTTGACTGAATGCCCTAGTACAAAATTGAATTCCAAGAATAGATAGCGCACCTTCTTGCTTTAACTCTTGTGAATTTCAAAGGTATCTGTTTACCCACCCGGACCCTACTTCTTGTGGCATTCAGACATATTCGAATAAATCTAACCAACTCTTTGGAATTCTCCTATTTTGTTATAGATTATTAATTTATATATATATATATATATATATATATATGTTATAATTAAATGTTTAACATTGAGCAATGCAAGCTTAATATGGCATGATAAGAAAAATAAATGCCATATATATATATATATATTATTTGTAACACATTTAATCTGTTTTTACGTATTTACATGTAATTCATTTTATAAAATACTAGCTAATACCCGGCGTGCGCTGCTACGCCCAAATAAATGAAGCGTGATTTTATGTTTTAGTTGAATAAGTAAAATGAAACATAATTATAAATTTATATCTTAATTATTATTTGAGTCCCTTTGCTGATTACCCGGCGTTGTCCGGGAATCTACTTATACAGATCATCTTGGCATAAATGGGCTGAAAAACAAAAATTGAAATTGAGAGTTATCCGTAAAAGAATACCTGCCATGCGCTGCTACGCTTGCCCGGGAATCTAGTCGTCCCGATCTTCTTGGAATCATTGAGATGAAATATACAAATAGTTATGAGTTATCCTTAAAAGATAGACACATGCTTTCCCGGACTTTAATGTGGATTTTTTTTTGAGATATTCAATTCTGTGTACATTAATTTGTGTTATGGTTTAGGCAGCGTAAGCCACTTAAGCGTCCAGAAAGTTCCGAGAAACTCTTTTTCCTACAAAGTGTGATTTTTAAGGATGAAGGGGTTGAGTAATAAAACTCTCTTATAGCCTAAATCCTTCCAAGGAAACTCCTGAATATTTTGCAAAAAGCCCAATCACAATCGGATGAACGGTATAGCAGCATATAAAGGTCAGGCAGACGGATATACATTCGTTTTTATTGATATAGATAATTGAAACTAAAGGCTAAATTCCCAATCCATTGGTTAAAATGGGAAAATAAGTTTTGCTGGTGATTTAGTATTGCTACTGATTGTATTTTTTGTTTCACGTTATCAACTGAAGCCTCCCTTCTCTACACTATTGGAGTCGCTGGTTCAAGGGGCATTATAGAATAATCGATTTAATTGTAACAATTACAAGCCTATATCAATATAAAGACGGAGAACATTTGATGAAGTGGGGGATCGATGTGAATGCAGTGCTTTATTTGTGCGCGTTGTGTACTTTAACGATATGGCTCTCTTTATTTGGATCGTAAAAGCCCTAAGTCGGCAGTCACTGTTACATCAGGTCCTTATCCGATTTTAACGAGTTGCCTCCTCATCCACAAGAGAATAATTTGTATGTTAGTATAGTAACCTAAGACCATTCTTCATGCCTGCAAGTGAACTTCAATATCCGCAAACGAAAACGTGATTTTTCTTCTTCAATTTTTTACAAATGGTCCGAATATTCATCACTATGTTGAAATCCCTTCTAATGAACCATAAAATACCATAGCGTGGCTTCCATGTATCTCAAATTATAGACACATCCTATAAGTAATATTGACATGTTACTGTTGAAGATAATTTAACATCTTTGTTTCTTATTTTTAAATGATATATTCTTATATTCTTGTTAAAGAATAAGAAGTTGACAAAATGGTATCACAGTTTATTTGAAAATATGTCCAGACCTGGCATAGCGAGAGATTGAATGTTTACTTATGCCTTTGTATGTAGTTTTACTAAAAATAACCTTTTTTTAATATTGTCATTTCAGATTTTCCTGTATACTAATATTAATGTAAGATATTCCTCAGAAAATAACAGATGATAGAATACATTTTTTATGAAATATCCTAGGTCAGAAGGAATTCAAATTTGTATTTTCCTCTTTCTTCTTCTTCTTCTTCTTCTTCTTCTTCGATTTCTTGCCTGGTGGCTGGTAATTTAAGATTTGAAGTGGTATTCTTGTTCGGCTCATTTTTCTTATGTCAGATTTGCAGTTGTTTCTGTATGTTTGTACATATCCCATGATTGAATCTGTTTGTAATTCTTTAGAAGTCTTAGAATTCCTTTCATGGTCTGTTCTTGAGTACCTGCAGTACGTCTCATAAATTTAATTTCTGCCGCAGTTAGTATTTGTTCATCTACACTGCGAATTGTCCAGGCCTCACTGCCGTAACATAATTTGGGTCTGATAAGTGTTTTATAAATTCTAGTTTGTGTGTGTTGCTGTACTGTGTTTGGCTTAAAAATATTATTTATAATTCCTATTACTCTGTTAAATTTTATAATTTTTTGACAAAAATATTTTTCCTCTTCGTATGTTACTTGATATCCGAGGTGGTTAAATTAATTAGTTTGTTCTAATATTTTATTATTAATAATTTTACTGCGAACTGGGTCTTTTCCTAGGAAAGCCATGACATTAAATTTTTCTGTTCAGATTTTCAGGTTGTAGTTTTTTTCCCCCTCTTTAAAAACATACAATTTAGCTTGACAGACATAATAAACAATTTGGCAAGTTACAAAAATTACTCAATATTTTTCGCTCTTAGAGTACCTAATGTTTGTAACAAGAATAGTGTACCTAAACACGTTTGAATTGGTGTTATTAACGAAAAAAGCTTTGAAAATATGTGGTATTACTGAAATATTTCTTGTGTTAATACTGGTTGATATTGAGTTATGTTCTCTAATCTAATGTAACTTAGATATCCTCTACTTTCTGATGTAGCTATTAAGAATCGATTAATTTGGCATTTGATAAGGGGTTAATAAAAATTAAGATTATACTCTAGTAAAAGGTGATTCAGAGACAGTGAGACGGGAGCAATGAAGATGGGAACTCTTGCGAAGCAGATTCCGGTAGTCGATGATCCAGCAATATTTTCCCCACAGACACTGCTCCCTCAAACCTTAAAACACGAATACGTGTTACCATAGTTACAAGTTTGTTTCTGTATCATATAAGTGTGACATTTCGAGACAAGAGCTTCAACATGTGACTCAGAATATTTTCAAAATGTTCCAGGCATATATTGAAAGAAATGGAGAGCATATGTCGTAAATTTCATATAAGGTTCGGCGATATTTTCTCCACACAAAAACCGCATAATATTGTAGCACGAGGATTAGGGGCCAGTCCAGCCCTCGCAGAAATACATTTGCATTTTATTGTGAAGACACTGAAGGTACTTGAGAATATTCACAAACTAAAAATTAAATCATTGACTTAATATTATGAATTGGGCTTGTGTGTGTGTGTGTTTTTGTGTGTGTGTGTATGTGTGCAGGGAGTTTTGTCCTATAGTGACATATGGAATACTGATTTCGGTAAATGTGATATATCTATATCATCATAGTCTGTTCACGACTTTAGGCCATTCGTTGACCTGTTTCGGCCTCAAGAGAAATAGCATCCAAAAGGTATTTGATTGGACAGCCTGGTCTTCTTCTTCCTGCAGGTTGAGAGCTTAACATTTGTTTGGATATCTTGTGATTTTCCATTCGATGATCGTGATGCATCCATTTTGACTTATAATCAGAAATTTTGTTTTCTAATGGTTCCATGTGCAATCCTTCTAAGATGTCTTCATTTTTTTATGATCTAGTAGTGTGTATTCAATTCCTTCTGGATTTCTTCATCTTGAAACTTGCAAGTAAAGTTGAGATTCCTTAGGGCAGGTTACTAAGTAAGTATTCCACAGGCAGGGCTGCTACCTTTTAGTCTCTGGACAGACATTAGGATACTGCATTTACTCAATACCTGATGGAACGGTTATACCGCCGTGACTCGGTCCTCAGAGCCTCATTTGTGAAAACGGGTTGTACCACGAGAAGGTGAGGATGAGAATTGGGTACGAGAGGATATATACACGTCACTGCCCCTTAAAACCCATATACATACACACACACACACACACACATATATTTTTTATACTGTTCTGCCCTAGGGCAGGTCCTTCACTGCAATCATAGAATGTTCATTCTATGCTTTGCAGATTTACTAGGGAATTATAGGTATGGTAGCTTCCCGTTGTTTTCCACACCGGGGATGATATTGATGGCCAGATGATGCTCGGGGCCTCAAAAGCTATCTGGAATTTGTCTTAGAAGTGAGGAAAAACACAGAAAAAAAAAAACTCGCCCAGGAAACTCGTCCGGGCGAACCCGAGCCTGCTGCGTGACAAGGCACAGCTGTGGACGTGTGTGTGTGTGTGTGTGTGTGTGTGAGTGTGTGAGAGAGAGAGAGAGAGAGAGATAGAGAAAGAGAAAGAGATAGAGATAGAGAAAGAGATAGAGATAGAGATAGAGATAGAGATAGAGAGAGAGATAGAGATAGAGATAGAGATAGAGATAGAGATAGAGATAGAGATAGAGATAGAGATAGAGATAGAGATAGAGATAGAGATAGAGATAGAGAGAGAGATAGAGAGAGAGAGAGAGAGAGAGAGAGAGAGAGAGAGAGAGAGAGAGAGAGAGAGAGAGAGAGAGAGAGAGAGAGAGAGAAGGAGATAGAGAAATTATAAAATCAATATTCTCTACCATTATCAATTGATATCTGAGTTGTTTACTTACTTATTTTACCTGATGGAGTTAAGACCTTAAGGTCTTCTCTTCCACTTCACCAGGGTTAAATTGTAAATTTAATATTAAACATTACATTATACATATAATAACAATTATGAATTATCTACATGATTAGTGATACATAATGGATATAGGCAGGCCTCACAATATAAAATTGACAATGGAAAGAAATAAAAATTGTAATAATAATAATAATAGTAACATATAATTTGATTAAGTAATTGGCTTGATAAAGAAAGAGTTGGCCACATAGGTTATTTTTCAATTTATACCTTGCAAGTTTACTTAAATTTATAAATCTATATCACCGAGTGTGATATATAGAATTTTTTTCACATATTACATTAATTTATCAATTTATTTAACATTTCTCTTCTTTAAAATATATTTACTTGCGCATTCAGTTATTACACCTATTATAGGTGTCACAAAGATTCTTCACTAATACCCTTGGCACGTAAAACTTTCGAAATGAGATATGGTTCAGCTAGTTATCCGCTATTATATTATATTTTATGAACTTTAACTTGGAAAGTCGTATGGTTCCACTGTCAGAATTCTCTTTGGTGTTCACACTTTGAACATTAATGCATACTAATGCATGTCTTAATAAACTTAGAATGGTGTGATATCACTACAATAATTGGAACTGATACCAAAACGATGAATATGCAACGGATGAAAATTGAATTGTTGAGATTATTAAGTTCTTATTTACTGACGATACGGATACTAGTTTACCTATGAGCAGTTTCTCGTGCGTGTTTATAAACATATTAGGCCTATATTATTAGAATAAAAACTAAAAGTAGGAACTTGTTATACACTTTTATAGTAACAGTGCTAGTAATAACTAACTTACTGACACTATCAAGCCGTAGGTTCATGGCCACTCGGACATATAATGTCTATAAATTCCTATAATGTACTAATATTTTCCAATCATCCCCTTATAATTGACTTCCCTCAAATCGTGGGTAAAGTTATTCTACAACTTCATTATTGTCCTACGTACTGGGCATTTACTCTCTGGATTTCATATCGGATTTTCCATGCCCCTCTTTCATTCCCCATTTGTGCCACATATCCTGCCTATCGCAGTGTAAGATATTTAATCCTTCTTATCACATGGTTCCATTTAAATTCATATAGCTTATTATTATTGTGTAGTCTTCTCCATTCACCTGTTTGTTCGTCTCTATATTTCCAAACATTGTCATATGTAATGCCACGAGTGATATCCAATTTATCTAGAGAATTTGGAAATCAAGAGTGGCATTTGTTAGGACTGTTCAACGAATACAATTAAGCTGTTCACTCACAAATCATTATTTAAATATAGTTATATTAAAATATTTATATATTTAATGTAAACAGCGATGTTTGGAAACAAATTAGAAATGTTTGTTTAGGTTTCGTTTGTTCAACATTGCAACTTGATAATACTATTTATTGCCAAATAGGATAGCAATATTGTACGAATGCACCCTAGTGGAGAAAAAATGAAACGAGGAGGAGCTTTCTTTATTTTCGTAATCAAAATTCGATAATTATCGAGGTGAAACACGACTGTGACTGGTTGCAAAACAAAATTCGTTAAAATGTGATTGGTCATTGACTCCCATTTGGGACATGAGTTAAATAGTCTTAATAAGATTATTCTCAAATACTAATAATCTTTACGACTCCCTTATAATCCATGTATCACATCCATGTATAGCAGGAAGAATAACAGTTTTATACAGTATATTTACATTTTAACCTTTTTTGAGATTTTGGGATGAAAAGAGTCCACACAATGTAGGCCTATAATAGCATATGTTTCCAGAATGCAATTTATGTTTAATTTCTGTCTGAGCTTAATTTTTTGTTTGTACTTATTTTCCTACTATTTAATTAATACCCCTTATTTGTCATTTACTGCTCTATGTCATTATATCCATCTCCATCCATAGTAATTCTGCTCGAGGCAGGTCTTTCACTGCGATCATAGCATTTTCATGCTTTCCACACCGGTGAAGGATGATGATAATGATAAGGATGATGATGATGGCCATATGATTTTGGGGACCGTTTGGACCTTAAAGTTTTCCTGACATTTGTCTTACAGGTGAGGAAAAACCCCGATAAAAACCTCACCCAGAAAAACTGCCCGGACCGGTGATCGAACCCGTGCCCGCTGCGTGACAAGGCAACTCGCTACCTCGAGACCACAGCGGTGGACTTGCCATTATAATGTATTAATATTTGTGTGACCATATTTTTAGTTTTATTAATATATACTTCCAGCTCCAATTTCCAAGTGTTACCCAATAGAATGCGAGATTTGACCCTTAGTATATCCCCGCTAACATTTATATTGCTACATCATGACATCATGAGCAAAAACCACAATTTATTAATACCATTGATTTGATTTAATCCTCTAGTACAAATTTGAATAATAGAGGAGATAGTACCTCTCCCTGCTTTAAATCCTTGTGATCTTCAAAAGTATTTCCTTAACTGCAACCTACTCTATGTGCAATTGACACACATTCGAATTAGTATAACGTTCTAGGAATTCCGAATTCTAACAGAGTACAGTAAAAGCTCCTTATTCGCTGGGGATATGTTCCACAAATATGCCGCGAATACAGAAACCGCGATTTTGGAATGGTAATTTGTATGGGTATGTAGGGAATACGTTCCAAGGTTCCAGAATAAAATTATCAAAATAAAATCCATTAATGAGAGATTTTGAACAATTTCTACTAATTGTTACTGTCAGGTTTAGACAAGGATATAAATATATTAGTTTCCCCCCCTTTTTTTGCCGCTTTTAAAAGGTCTTTGACCTAAGATTGATATTATGCTGTGAAATCTGAGATGGAATTCCTTATTTTTTCCTCGGATTTCTAGATTAATTAACATAGAAACAGCGTGATATAGACGCCAATGGCTCGCCTACGTGTATAAACAGTCAAGCATTTCTATTTTTACTTTAAGGCGCAACATTATTTTTTTCTCTTCGGTACTAATTACTTTTTTCCCTTTTACTCGACATTTTAAACTGGGAATAAAGCACAAGGGACACGTGTTATTCAATCAAAATTATTGCAACGAATGACAAGTTGAGACAATAATATACCGATCGTGGCGATGCAAGCATTTACCAAAGTAAATATCGGCACGTAAATACAACAACTTTTAACAATGGACTTTAGTGTTAGTGACAATGAAGTTTGTATTATGATGATCTTGAAGAAGATTTTCGGGCTGTAGGCCGTGGTCGTGAGGCTTGTTGTTCCCCGACGTTTCGCCAGAAACTGCGTCTGGCATCCTCAAGGGTTGTCTTGAGACTGGCAATTATGCCCGCTGTCTGTCCTATTTATACGTTCACCACGATGTGTTCGTAAGTTGTATGCCTTCTGATTGGTCAGCGTTAGGGACTTCCATTGCTCCAATGAGATTGTTGTTTGATGGTCTAGTCGACTGCACGTTATATCTGCCTTCTGATTGGTCAGCGGTAGGGACTTCCATTGTTCCACTGAGATTGCTGTTTGATAGTCTAGTCGACTGTGCTTGTAGAGGTTTACATTTTGCGTTTTTTAGAACCGGTATCCATACTTTGTTGACTTTTAATGATTCTTCTTTTCTGTTCAAACTGTTTTTATGTTTGAATATTTCGATGGCTTCTCGTTGTAGACGGGTAAAATTGTGTGTGCTGTTAGATAATATGTCTGTATTCTGGTATTGTACCCTGTGGCCATCAAGTAAAGTGTGTTCTGCTACTGCCGACTTATCCATTTGTTTAAGACGACTGCATCTTTCATGCTCCTAAAGTCTGGTTGCGATGGTGCGTTTAGTGGTGCCTATATACACATTTCCACAACTGCATGGTATCCTGTATACGCCTGCTGTCTGATGAGGGTGGAGTTGACCCTTTATAGGTCTGAGAAGGTTCTTGATTTTCTTTGTAGGCCTGTATACTGTCTTTATGTCTCCTTTCTTCAGTAGATTTCCAATGCGGTCCGTTACATTCATGATGAACGGTAAAAATGCCCTGGTTGAAGTTTTTTCCTCTAATTCTTTGCTGCTGTTGCTGTTGTATCGTCTGGGATGATTGACTCGGTTGATTTCTTTCCTGGTGTATCCATTGGCTGTGAATACTGCCTGGAGGTGTTGAAGTTCCGTTTTTAATAAATCCGGATGACAAAGTTTTTTGGCTCGATCTGTCAATGATTTGATGATTCCAAGTTTTTGTTTAGGGTGATGATTCGAGGTTTTATGAAGATACCTGTCCGTGTGGGTAGGTTTTCTGTGGGTAGTGGCGAAGCACGTGTCGGGATCAATTTGTGTACTGTTTTTGTCTTGTTTTATCACTTATAATTGAACGGTTCTGAATCTCAGATTGATTACTGATTCTTTCCGCGGAATTAATACTAAGGTAATTGTTATTTTGTATTTCATGAATTTCCGCTAAGTTACGCCTGACTCCATTAATTACAAATACTAACTGTATATACAAACGTAATCTGTCGAAATACTGCGAAAACTGAAATAAGACCACGTAAAAGCTATGTATTCACCTAGCGTGGAAACCGATGCATTAAAAGTGCAGTGGGTGACATTAGAATACACAACTTAAAAAAAATTGAACTCCAAAATTAAAATATCGTGTATTTCAAATAAGAGATCATCTCTATATGTACGGAAAATTAAGTCAGTTAAGACGACTATATTATCTGTGACAAATTGTGATATCAATTCTAGTAGGCCTACTTGTTTTAAATATGTAGAAATACCTGCAGATAACGTAAAAAATCGATTTAACTATCAAACAAACCAGATCTTGGTGATAAAAATTAAGTTCTGAAACTTCTGTATTCTTGCTACGAGTCTAATCAACGAGTAAATTTCGTACATTATAATAAAATCAAGTCGCAGATACACACACACACACACACAAAATCTCCAGTTAGGCCTATATACTGTCATCAATGATAAAATTTGTAAAAATAAACATTAGAAAAAGAAACTAAGGTCAGAATTTATGAAACAATAGTAAGACCTATTATAACGTATCAGGCAGAAATAAGACCATGTACCGGAAAAAAAAGATTATTGGAAACAACACAAATGATAATACTTCGTAAAATTGTGGAGAAAACTTTATATGATAGAGAATGGAGTGAAAGTAACAGAGAAAAATGTACAGTCGAAGATATTAAGATATGGGTATATAGGAGAAAACTAGAATGGGATGCACATATAAGCAGGATGAACGGCAATAGAATTGACAAGAGATCAAGGAATAATACACCTAGGGGCAGAAGACAACAGTGACGTCCCAGAAAGCGGTGGTATGACGACCTAAGATGAGGCAACAATAATTAAAGAAATAACAGGTTTAAACTTACAGTCATCCATCACGAATTAGGCCATTGTATACATGTTGCAGTCTTTTAAGATGTCTTCCTGGTCGACTATGTCTTTCGGGCTTATATTGAATCATCATTTTTTTGGGATTCTTTAATTAGTCTCCCTTTTCACATGGTCTAGGCAGTTTAATTTATATCTGTTGAGTTTTTCATCTACTGATTCCACTCCTTATTCTTCTAAAATTTCTTCATTTTTTTTCGATCTAGAAGAATGTATCCTGCTGTCCTTCTGGCAAACTTAATTTCCGTTTCTTTCATTCTACTCCTGTCTTTTTTTCTTAATGTCCAAATCTCACTTCCGTATAATAGGGAGGGCAATGCCAAAGTATTATACATTTTTATTCTTGTGGATTTTGTACGAGTTAGCTCTTAATGCATTATTTATTATTCCTAAGATTTAAACATAATGGAATTAGTTCGTTCATTCAACAGTACACAACTCTTAATCTGTATTTTATTTAAATTTGAAGTTCTTTGGACCTTACTATATCCCATTCTAATAATAAAATTGAATTTCAGAATTTCCGTAATTGTACAGCCTTTGAAGAAAATGATGGCGCAACTCTTGATGATGGAAAGTTAAGAGTTTTGAAGAGCGATTCACACCAGTACGTTGTTTCGTGTGCTGTCTCCTTTGAGTACAAAGCGGACGGCGTAAGTCTCTCATAATTCAGTATTCGTATCGTTCGTTTAAGTGGGGCAGTCAGTAAGATGCGCTCTTGCGACGACGCAGGCCCAGGTTCGATCCTGATCAGCAAGATTTTTTTTTTCGAATAACGTCAATAATTTTCACACTGCCTACACGTTACCAGGCTTCGTTAAATATATAAATATATATATATATATATGTGGAAATAAATAAATTAAAGAATAGGCCATATATAGAAAAAGGAATAACGATTACAACATCACAATGCTTCGTTTACGAAACACACGGCATATCAAGATTATTTCCACAACTAATTCAAAACGCGAATGGCACTGTACATCAACTAAATGTAGACTTCAAAAAAGCATATGATTCAATTAAGAGGGAGAAGTTATATAGTATCCTGCTGGAGTTCGGAATTCCTAAAAAGTTAGTTAGACTTATACGAATGTGTCTAAATGGCTCAAATAGTAGGGTGCGTGTAGGCAAACAGTTTTCAGACACTTTTGAAATCCAGAATGGGTTGAAGCAAGGAGATGCACTATCCCCTCTACTATTTAATTTTGTACTAGAGCATGCCATTAAATCTTTAGAGAATGAGGAAGGCTTACAACTCAATGGTATTAATAAGCTGTTAGTTTATGCTGATGATGTAGTACTATTGGCCGATAGCGAGGAGATACTAAAGGCCAACACGCACACACTATTGAGTAACACTAAGAAATTAGGACTGGAAGTAAATATCAGTAAAACTAAATATATGGTCACAGGTAGAAATTCAGTATATAATGGAAATGGACAGCTAATGAAAATGAGGGAAATTTTGAGGAAGTGGCTAAATTCAAATACCTAGGAACAATAATCACAAATAGGAATGAGACGCACAAAGAAATTAAACATAGGCTCAATTCTGGAAATGCATGCTATTATGCATTGCAGAGACTTTTGATGTCCCAACTCCTTTCAAAAAACGTTAAGCTGAAAATATATAAAACTATTATTCTACCAGTTATATTATATGGGTGCGAAACATGGACTCTTACTTTAAGGGAGGAAAGGAGATTACGAGTATTTGAGAATAAAGTTCTTAGGAAAATTTTTGGACCAAAGAGAGATGAACAGACAGGTGAATGGAGAAGACTACATAACAATGAACTACATGGTCTTTATAGGAAGCCAGATATAATAAGAACAGTTAAGTCTCGTAGACTGCGATGGGCAGGACATGTTGCACGTATGGGGAATGAAAGACGTGCATGGAAGCTTCTTGTAGGAAAGCCAGAGGGAAAACGCCCAGTTGGTAGACCAAGAATGAGGTGGGAGAACAACATTAACTATGATTTGAGGGAAGTGGATTATACAGGGAATGATTGGAAAGCATTAGCTCAGGATAGGGATGTATGGAGAGCTTATGTCCGCGCGGCCATGAACCTACGGGTTCGATAGTGCAGTGAGTAAGTAAGCAAGTAAGTAATTCAAAACGCGTCTGAATAATTTAAACTAATTTAATATCTAATCTCAATATGCAAGTTAGTCCTGGAGTATTGCATCGCTTTATACAGACTCGTTTTGAAGGGATAGTTGTGGTCTAGTGGACGGAACCTCTGTTTCCTATCCATGAGGTAGCGTGTCCGATCCCACTATCGTGCGCTCTCTCTCTCTCTCTCTCTCTCTCTCTCTCTCGTCCTTATTTCAAATAATTTTGTTTGTTTCCTTTAATTTTCTGGTTTGTTTTATTTAGAGCATTTACCGCACTACTCATTTACGCAAAATTATTTTCCCTTGCACGACACAACGAAATAGAACGTATTTTAGTATCTCAAGTAGTTGTGCACTAGTGAATCAAATAACTGACCACTGATCATGTGCAATTGCTTCGTTCTTGGACTTGAAATTTATCTGTGCGCCATCAATTATTTCAAAGGCTGTACATATACGATGTAGCCCTCCTCATCACACTGTGTATTATTCATTATCTTTTACGGTCTCACTTACCAAAACATGGAATTCCCTTCCACCCTATGCCAGAGATTGTCAAACTATAACATCCTTCAAAAACAAACTAAAGAATTATTTAATAACAAACTAATTATACACCTCACTGAAATTATTCTTTTAATAATTAATAAATTTAATTATTTATGAAAATAATATTAAGATTAACAAATATTTTCATTTGTTTTGTTTTAAATATTGTATAATCGTAAAATTAGTTTTCTATATCTCATTATTTTTCCTTGTTTTTTATATACAGTACATTAGACAGAGACAATGTAATATGATTTATTTGTATACATTTTATTATTAGTTTTAGTCTTACTTTTAATTAATGTTAAGTGGTTGCACTATACTTACTTACTCACTGGCACTATCGAACCCGTAGGTTCATGGCCGCGCGGACATAAGCTCTCCATACATCCCTATCCTGAGCTAATGCTTTCCAATCATTCCCTGTATAATCTACTTCCCTCAAATCATAGTTAATGTTGTTCTCCCACCTCATTCTTGGTCTACCAACTGGGCGTTTTCCTTCTGGCTTTCCTACAAGAAGTTTCCATGCACGTCTTTCATTCCCCATACGTGCAACATGTCCTGCCCATCGCAGTCTACGGGACTTAACTGTTCTTATTATATCTGGCTTCCTATAAAGACCATGTAGTTCATTGTTATCGTAATATAATAGATATTATCTTTTTGATCAAATTTATATTTGGTATTTAATATTGGAGTTAATTGAGATTGTTATAATCTGATGTAAAATATGTTTGTCCTGGTGAGTGGAAGAGAAGGCCAGATGGCATTTACTCCACCAGGCTAAATAAATCTAAATCTAATTCCAGCTTTCCTTGTCATCCTATTTAACATAAACTTCCGTAATTATATTCATAGATTTATGTCAGTTCCGTTGCCCATTAATAATTATGCTGAAAAAATTTAATAATGTATTGATGAAACTTATCAGACAGAGGTTCCTAACGGTTATTCTAAAGTTGTTGATTTAAATAAAAAACATAAACAGAAGGTTCGGTTCATTCTCTACTTTTTGTTTGTTATCCAGACAATGTTAATCAATTTAAGGGCGGTCTGACCTACATTGGCCCGATATCTGATAGAATTGGTTACATATTTAGAAAAAAAATCATTGTTGCATTTCGAACAGACCAAAATGATCACCGTCTTTGTAATGTCATGGGCCGTTCAGAAAATAAATAAACATCTCGTATTTACAAGTTGATCTTCGACGATTGCAACGAGGTTTATGTTGGTCAGACTGTCCGCAATTTCGAGATTAGATGTGAGGAAAATGTTATCGCGTATAAGAATTACCTACTAGAAAGTTTTGATTAATTCAAGCCATTCTTTATGCGCCGAATGTGTCTTGGAACAACTTGAACATTTAAAACATACAAATACAAGTTGTGTATATTAATGAATGAACAAACTAATTTGTCTACTCTAACAACAATCAGTGAAGCTTTAGCCCGTAATTACTAGGCAACAAAACCTACTCTTTATGTTCTATCAAAACATAAAATACAGGTTAAAACGTAAAATACACTTTAATATATATATATATCCATCCATAGTAATTCTGACCGAAGGCAGGTCATTCACTGCAATCATAGAATTTTTTCATGCTATGCTTGCAGCTTTACTAGGGAATTGTAGGTGTGGTAGCTTCCCGTTGCTTTCCACACCGGTGAAGGATGGCCATGACGATAATGATGATGATGGTGGTGGCCATATGATTTCGGGGACCGTTAGGGCCTTAAAGTTTTCCTGACATTTGTCTTACAGGTGAGGAAATACCCCGATAAATACCTCATCCAGAAAAACTGCCCGAATCAGGGATCGAACTCGGGCCCGCTGCGTGACAAGGCAGCACGATACCTCGAGACCACAGAGGTGGATATATACATATATATATATATATATATATATATATATATATGGGATGGGTTGGATATGGGAAAAAGGGACTGAAAATCGCAAGAATGTGTGGAGAAATATAAAGAGGAGGTATTTAGATATAAACCAACAAGATATTTTCGCCGAATGTACAGGAAAACGCTCACTGTGTTTAGAAAGAACCTAAAACACGTTTGGGGAAAAGAATCTGATATACTCAACGTAGGATATGAAGAAAGATCAGGGCTTGCTTGGTTTAGGCTAGGGGCATGGAAATTTCTAAAAATCAGCGACGATCACGATATGCGAATATGGCCTATGTCCAATGTGCGGAAACTTTGAAGATGAGATACATATATTACGAAAATGTGATGATTTAGAATATTGGAGACGTCAGTTATTACAGGAAAGATTTCTTAAATTCATATCGGGAAAGATTGGCATGCTACGAGTTATTTGTAAATCCAGAAAATTGGATAAACTTGGGTAAATTTCTGGACAAAACGCGGAAAATAAGAACAACACTCATTCATGAATAAATATATATTATCAAAATGCAATACCATTGATTCTTAATAATTATACATAACTTAATTAGTATATAATGCTATTGTATTATCATGTAATTGTAATATTATTGTGTTTTCTTTATGTAATTGTAGTGTTATTGTTTTTTTTGTTTTTATTTATACTATTACCAACTATTACTTTATAGTAACGGACTGCAAACATCACGTACGGCTTACTGCCCGTGTAAATATCTTACTTTTTTGTCTAATAAAGTCCTACTACTATTTATATAACAATAATGTTTATATTTTTCTTTTTTTTTCCAAAGCCCACACAATGTTTGTTGATTTTTTCTGCCTTTTTTTCCCCCCCAAAGCCCACTTTACTCTTTCTCTAAACATTTGGTTTTCGCAATAAATAAATTGAATTAAAAATATTAACATATAACATATACTATAATACTATTGACATAAATCCAATATTTCAGACAACACGTTACAAAATTAGGTTTAATAACTGGCTGCTCTGAGAACGCTCCCTTCGGTCGTGTTCTGTTTAGTATGTCGTCACTAAATCTTTGCTTTTGTAACTAGTCGTCTAAATAATTGTTATATTTTCCTTTATTACTTTTTTTAAGTAGCTTATCTTTGGTTGACGTCACATGACGCCACCTTCAGATGGCAGCATGTAGTTGGAGCTTGTGTTTTTCTTTTTAGTAGTGCTTTTACTTTTGATGTATACACTGTGACGATGCCGTGTTCAAGGGCGAAATTTGTGCCGAGATTAATTTGGGTATGTTTTTTTTGTCTTGTTTTTATCACTGATACGTTTTCGTGGATTCAATTTGACGAATCTGTATATCATATTGATTTCTGACGCTTTTAGCGAAATAACTACTAAATTTTTAATTTAACAAATAGAATTAACAATATGAAAAACAACTGGTATAATCATGTTGAAAGAATGCCTACAGATAGAATCCCTCAGCTGTTACTAAAGTATAATCCAATAGGACATAATAGATCGGAAGATTCATTAAATCCCATATGATGTAAAAACAGGTCAAAAGGCCTAATTTCATGAAGTAGAAGAAGATTAAGTATTTTGTATGAGAACCTGTATTGTGTATAGAGAGGGGTGTAGGTCGAGTGTATGCTCTGGTGTTTGCGTTTTCTTTTTTTTGTGAGAGATGATCAAGAGATGGGAGAAGGCGAAAGCATACCGCCGGCACGTAACCCAATCTCTTCGAGTGAGATGCCTTGATCCTAATCTTAACCTAAATTCCAGACCATGGACAGCCACAAGAATAATTCCCTTTAAGGAAAAATTCTTATGGTTTGACCGGGAATCGGACCCGGGACCTCATTAACAGTAGTCAGGAACGCTGACTTAAATTCTCCATCCGGCGGACGAAACGGTAACAATAGGAAGTACAACAATATGCCTCTCAACAAATGTAATACTAGAGATTAGAAATTTAATTCGGGCATTTTGTGCAAAATCTTGCCATCCCTGAATGTCCCGAAATTGAATTAAACAATTAAAATTTCCAATATCGCCGGGTATCTAACCCGACCCTCTAAAGCCAGGAAGCAGATACGCTATCTCCTGAGCTAGGACGGCGGATTCAATTTAACATTTTCTAAATACAACTTTAGTATTTCTATGTAATTCTATTCCTTAAAAATATTTCATTCGTTATTGGTAGTTCAGTGGGTAGTCTTTGAATTCGATGTTAGATCAAATTGGGTTGGTCCTAGTTAAACGATTTACTAGAGTATAAATATAGTGAGAATTTCTCCTTAGGAAGAATAGCTTCATCTATAGATTTACCACTTGTAATGAACCGCGAAGCAACACGCACACACTATTGAGTAACACTAAGAAATTGGGACTGGAAGTATATATCAATAAAACTAACTATATGGTCACACATATAAATATATTATATAATGGAAATTGACGCCTAATGACGGATGAGGGAGGTTTTGAACAAGTGGCTGAATTCAAATACCTAGGAACAATAATCACAAATAGGAATGAGATGCACAAGGAAATTAAATATAGGCTCAATTTTGGAAATGCGTGCTATTATGCATTACAGGGACTCTTCATGTCCCAACTCCTTAAAAAAACGTTAAACCGAAAATATATAAAACTATTATTCTACAAGTTATATTATATGGATGCAAAACATGGACTCTTATTTTAAAGGAGGAAAGGAGATTACGAGTATTTGAAAATCAAGTTCTTAGGAGAATTTTTGGACCAAAAAGAGATGGACAGGTGAATGGAGAAGACTACATAAGTGATCTACATTGTCTTTGTAGGAAGCCAGATATAATAATAACTGTTAAGTCTCGTTGACTGCGACGGGCTGGATATGTGGCACGAATGGGGAATGAAAGACGTGCATGGAAGCTTCTTGTAGAAAAACAAGAGGGAAAACGCCCAGTTGGTAGACCAAGAATGAGGTGAAGAAAACATGAACTATGATTTGAGGGAAGTAGAATGATTGGAAACAAATTAGCTCAGGGTGGGGATGTATGGATAGCTTATGTCCGCGCTGCCACGAACCTACGGGTTCGATAGTGCCAGTGAGTTATTTAATGAACTATGAAGATGCATAGGAGTCAATGTTTTGAAAATTCACCCCCAGTTTTGAACGAATACTCTAAATACTTAAGATGCTAACAATGTTGTAAAGTAAAATGCAATCTACTTATCTTGACTATTTAACTCATGCCCCAAATGGGAGTCAATGGCCAATCACATTTCAATGATTTTCGATTTTCAATCTATCACAGCCGTGTTTCGCCTAGAATTTACCAACAAAAGTTTATCATAATAAAGAAAGCACCTCCTTTTTAACATTCTGAATAGGTCATAGCATTATTTTGCAGTGACTGACTTCCTAAGAAATACGGCTACCAGATTGTATATATAGTGCATGAATGTCAACACAAAGCGCATGCGATAGTTAATATAAAAACATTTGTAGCAATTGATTATACCACCAAAAAAAGAAACCACTGTTTGCACTTTCTTAAACGTATTTTTTCCCAGGAAATAACGTTGTAGAAAAATATAATTGACATATTTACATCATAGGACATCAGAAATGAATTAATATACAGTTTGATGCGTTTCATTTTTTCTCCACTAGAGTGCATTCTTACAATATTGCGTTCCTTTGGCAATAAATAATATGATTTGGTTGGCAGTGAGCACAAAAGAAGCAAATGAAGCGTACCAATCGTTTCTCATTTGTTTTCAAACATCGCCGTTTACATTAAATATATACATATTTTAAAATAACTGTAGTTTAAATAATGATTTGTGAGTAAACAGCTTAATTTTATTCGTTAAATAGTCCTAACAAATGCCACTCTTGATTTCAAAATTCTCTAGATAAATTCACTCCTCACTTCGTGAGTCGTGAATTTATCGATAATTTGGAAACCACTCGGGCATTACTTATGATAAATATTCTACACTGTGCCGTATTTAATTGAAATTAAAATTTAGAATAATTACAGATGTCCAAATCATTGATCTTTTAAATGCTTGAAGTACGCTTTGGAATACTTATGTTCCATATTTTTTGTAGGTTTTTGGTTATTAGATCCATAATTTTTTTCAATGTGAATATTCCAAGCCAATTTCTTGCCATCGTGCATAGTTAATATTTGTTGCAACATACAATATGAACTGATTGATTCTTAGAAGTTTATTGTGCAGGAATAGATTCGCTGTAATGTTGATTGCGAATAATATTATGAAAGGTATTGCGTGTAACTTTTTATATAAACAGAAGTGGGGGGAAACTAGTGCTCTGCGGGCTGATATAAATTATCCATTTTGAATTCCCATAAAATAACTGACATCAAGAGGTAATGTATTTACGTATTTAAACACATTTAAAATGTAACAACCCTAAAAGCTAACCTAATTCAATTACTTTAATCTAAGTGATACCAGTATAACGTCCTTTTCTACGCAGTTAAATACGTACATTTGTTTGTGATCTACGCGGTTGAATTCGGACATAAATCTTTGTTACCGGCAGAGATGCACCGTTATCGGCTGAGCTTTGTTGTTGAAACCTGTTATAGTCGCTGTGGCAGTGGGTATATCTCTGATTAGTAGTGTGGTTATCGCTGGTTATTTGTGTCGTTATCGCAGGTTATGGCGTCAAAACTCAATTGTTTCCCGATCGGATAAATAATCAAAGTAGCCATGATAGGCCCGCAGAACATTCCAACAGCCCAGAAGTGGTAACTTCTAATCGAGGCAATATATTGAGGTCTGACTTTGGTGCCGGCGAATTTTTGTCGTCATGACTATTTAAGTTAGATATTGGTGTTAGAGAATATATAGAGTGTGTGCAAAGAGTGTGTCCTCATCTTGCTGGACTTTTTGACCGAATAGTCACGGGATTCAGTTCCAACAGAAGCACACTGGCAGTCTTCCTTGACATTGAGAAAGCTTTCGATAAGACTTGGATAAATGTCCCAATTTATAAAGTCATGAAATTGAATATTTCGGCTGGACTTAATAAATTAATGGCTAAATACCACAATGGTCGGTAATTTTAGGTGTCGGTCAGGCAGTATAAATCAGACCGAAAGCCCCTCTTGGCTGGAGTGCCATAGGGTGCAGTTCTTTCTCCCATCCTCTATACAATTTACGTGTACGATTTTCCGTATTTCCCTTATAGTCAAACCGCGTCCTTCGCGGACAATACTTGTCTTGTTTTACCAGAGTACCTTTAAATCCTTGTCCCATCGTGTCACACTCCTCCAGTCAGTCCATAACAACTCAACCCAATCCTGGTTTTGTCTGTGGAATAATAAACTAAACGCAAACAAAACAAAAGCTGTTTTGTTTACAACATCCCACAGACTGTCTCCTGTCTGACCCACCCTGGGTTCTCAAAGCCTCCGCCTTGAGACTTCGGTCAGGTATCTTGGTCTCCATTTGGATTCAAAGCTTAAGTTCCAAATTCACATTCGGCATCATTACATAAATCTAATGCTGCAATTGCAATCCTTTACTCATTTTTCTAGACGTGTGCACTGGTAACTAGGATTAAGCTTACTTTGTATCGAGCTGTGATTCGCAGCATGTTACTGTATGGCTGTGTAGCCTGGAGCATCCTCGCTAATACACACACAAAGAAAGTTCAGATAGTGCAGAATAAATGCCTGTTATTTTTTCGGCTTCTTTATACACGAGAATCGCAGAGCTTCACAGACTAGCACAGATGCCCTCTATTGCGGGCACAATTGAACATGAAGTCCTTAACATATATAATCAGATTATGCATCACTCAAACCCATCTGTACGCAATATTGTGCATATGCTTCAGCGACGTGCTGTCTACCGGAACATATTTACCACACCCCCCATGATGGACCCGGGATAATATGACCGGTGTACCCATAACTGGAATAGCGAGGCTCATTCCGCGCTATCTGCTTTCGGACCCTCTACTTGCCGGCAGTGTGGTTTACGGTGTCCTGCTCTTGGGAGGCACACCCTCAACTCGCCAGATTTACGTCGACACACGGCTGAATAGCTACGTCGCCAGATATGCACAGATTTTACGAACTTAACACACTAACGATAACCTGGAGGGAATTTGCCACTAAGGACCCACGACTGGTTCCAGTACGCGGCACACGGACGATACTGGTCACCGTAAACAAGCAAAGCAAGCGAATGTACCCTCTTTCTTGCTGTCCTTTGGTGTTATTTTAGTTGTGGTTTAGTATTTTGTTCGTCTCGTTATCTATCGGTGTTTGTTTATTGTATTGGGTCGATAGGTGTGTTATATTGAAGTATAGTATGCGCTTGTCGAGTGTCTGTTTTGTATTATACTGTTTGTTTGTTGTTTGTACTCGTGTTAGTCTGTGAGTGTTTTTTTGTGTTTTATTATGTTATGTGTATAAGAGATGTCTAGTGTTTTTGTGTAGGCGTACTATTGATGCGAGTATATTTATGTTCGTGATTATGCGGGCTACCTGATTTTGTTAGACTTGTAGTTTGTTCATAAGGTGTTAAGCTGCATATCCCCAGGCTGGGCTAGCGTGCAGCGTTACTGATCGTATTAGTGATTTGTAGAATATCTTTTTTTGTCGTCTTGTCATGTTTCTTGATTTCATTAGTGCATATATTTCTGCTAGTGGTTGTAATGTCCTGTTTTTTTACGAACGTAGTATGTTGATTGAAGGTCAGTTTGTTTTTTTTTGTCAATGTGAAATAAGTATTATATCATAGACTATTAAAAACTAGACCTATGATCGATATTATTTCATTGACCAGTCGTAACTATTTTCGAGTTTTTCAACCAAAATACATTAATTGTTTTGTTGTATATTGTGTTATTAAAAAAACATTATTACAGTTATTAATGTAGTAATCACAATCATACATCGATCAATCTCTCGTCTGTAATATTTCTTATTTTAAACCTGTTAAAAGCGAACCTCGTGTAGGTAGCTTACATTATGCAGGGGGCACTCTACCAGCTTTTGATCGTGGGTGAACTGAAGTTCCAATGGATCCTTAGCCACGTTGACATCTATAACTATGAGCTGGCAAACAAATGAACAAAGCTGGGAACAGCCACCTTGCCCTCCTTCACTGTAGTCATTAAAAAATGCAGATCAGCTCTACGATTAGAAATTGAAATAACCAAAGACTTACCAAACTGGAAGCTGGAAGAAAATTATAAAACCTCGTTACTCAAGGTTTCATCAATACTCGATAAGTAGCAGCGTTTTGAATGAAAACAGGTGTCCAGTGTGTCCATTTTGCGGACGTAAAATCATGGATCAAAGACTGTCAAGCTGTAGACCCGCTCTAAAGAATTGAAAAGCCAGGAGTATGCGCAGGAACTTCTCTACTGGTCAGCGAGTCACCAAAAGTTTCAAGAGCCAAGGTTGGGTGTTGGTCAGTAAGTGTATTTTTGACTTTCCTCTCTCCTTGCATGGAGAAATATCTTTTAAAGCAGCAACTATTTCTCTGCAATTCTTAAAACAAATATTCTATTATAAGCTAATTCCACTTTGAATCTTAACAGATATATCAAGTAACGATAGCAATGGACTGAGCCTCTTCATCGAACGTTTAGTTAACTACTAGCCTACTTTATTTGATCAAACATTTAACAACTTAGAATATTCCCTAAATGATTCCAAATTTGGGTGTGAAGGAGCCGACAAATTTTGTAAGGAGGCTTTAATTTCAAGCTCGGAATTTTAAGTGTTATAAATCTACGAAACGGGGCCTAAGGCATCTCTTCCCTTCAGAAAGAAACAATGCTCAGGATTTGTACACCCTTTAAAAATAATTTGACGTCGACTGAACTGTTGGATATTGGAACGATAGGGGAGCTGGTAACTACTAGACGATTAGAAAGCGAGTTTTTCGAATGAGAGGTGAATAGATAATCGTCTACACTATGTATCGGATTCAATATCAGAATAGGTAGACCTAAAGAGTCTACAGTATTCTACTGTAGTTATGGTGGTCGCAAAGAACATTTTAGGAATAAGTAATTGGAAAGAAAGACATTGGACAGACAGATACGATGAATATTCATTCATGATACAATGCTTGATATTGTTTGTAGAGCATTAGAGAATGTAGAAAAGAATATTTCACATATTATAAGCTCTTGAACGTTGCACATATTTGTATTGTTATGAATGTTATTATTACTATTATTGTTTTATTGTTGTTGTTTTATTGTTGTTTTAATTATTAGTTTTATTATTATTATTATTATTATTATTATCATTATTATTATCATTATTATTATCATTATTATTATTATTATTATTATTATTATTATTATTATTATTATTATTATTATTATTATTATTATTATTATTATTGCTGCTGAAATATTTCAATCATCTATGGTCTAAGATTACACAATTTTCTGACCAGCCTTATGTTCACACTTTACCTGCATTTCCCAGATTCCTTCTGATCGCTCTTTCTCTAATATCGTCACTATTTTCTCCCTTAAAACTTCTTTATTATTTTTATTATCTCCTCACCTTTAATTCACTTCTCTAGAACTATATTAAAATCGTTACTTGTGGTACTTGAGTATTTTTCTTGAAAGGTGAGAATTTCATTTACATTCCTTCCTGATTTCATTATTCGAACGTCACATTCTCAACCTTTTCTTATAGGTTGTGACATTTTCTTTCAAATAATTCTTTGCCTTATCTCAATTTGTCTTTCAAACTCCTCGACATAAATGATAATAATAATAATAATACGAACAGCAGTAATAATAATATGGATCATTACTTTTACTAGAAATAGAAGTAGTAATAATATCTGTTGTACCACAACTATCTCAATGTTTATCTTAATCAATTAGTATCAACAATTTTAATTATTATTATTTAGTTATGCATTTAAGTATTCGAATTTTATAGCAAATTATTTATGCAGACTGAACAAAACTTCGCGGACACGCATAACAGAATACAAATTTACATAAAAAAGGAACGCCTTGTTTTCTCTTCATTTGGAATAATATCCTGTGTTGCGTAATATTCGTATAATAATGAAATTAGGATGCACGACTTGGCAATACTGTAAGCATTATTATTAATGTTACACGGAAATGAAAAGCATCAGGAAACACATGTGGAGGTCGAATGGTTACAATTTCGGCTCGGATAACTTATATTTCCGAATTGATTTTTTTTTCTGTAAGAGTAAAACGTGAATACTTTATTATGTTATGAATGAATTAATGAGATTTCCTCCGTCCCTATGTGCTATCTAAACTAACCAATACTCAAGTAGTATACATTTTTCTGTCTAGTCCTAGTTTCTAATAAAGTTTAGCTAGTTTCAATCTCTTGATTTTGAAACGCGAATTACAATAAAATCTTTTAACATGAGGACATAAATTATCAATTAGAAAAACAAAGAATCAATTGTAGGTTCAAACTTGCATTTTTGGGAGCATGAGCATACGGATTATCCGTTTAGCTACACAAGCTAGCTGTATGCACTTCTCCATTATTGTGTACCATTGTATTCAAGTTTATAGTGTTAAAAGATAGAACCGAAATTTATGTTCTTCTAACTTGAATAATAACCATCATTGAAAATTTTCGTATATGATTAAAAAGAAACTAATTTTCGATGGAGACTTTCATACCAATGAGCTTGTCCGCAAAATCTTATTCGCTTGTAGGCCTATTTGAATCAACATAGCAATAAAGCAAGTGCAAAAATATTTAATAATCACTTCATTCATTAATAAAATCGAATGAGATTTTAAGGTGATTTTTAACTTTGAATAGCAGTGGAATTCGTTTTTAACAGTACCATCACTTTTCATATATTTGTATATATATATATATATATATATATGTTTTGTGTGTGTGTTCGGTCGATCCTGGACATGAAGTCCAGACCTCGTCGAGCCCAGGCCCACTTCTCGCTGTACCCATAAAATGTGTGTTATGAATCTAGACAGCAAAACAAAAGCTTCTAACTTCCTCCTTTGACCCAGATCAGTCCATTGATTTTCAATCTACGTTATCAGTTTTGAAAAATAACCTCTGCTAACTCAGGATATTATCACGTGTTCCATGCCTTGAAGATACGAAGAATCCGGTCGGCAGTTTTACCGTTTTACCATTAAATCTCTTCTCGAAGTTCCTTTTATATATATATATATATATATATATATATATATATATATGTGTGTGTGTGTGTATGGTGTGAATTGGTCCGCCGTGCTGGCTCAGGTGATTGGATTCCTGCTTCCTGACGATTGGGATCGGGATCGTTACCCGCGGAGTTGAAAATTTTAATTGTTAAATTAGTATAATCAATTTAATTGCAAAATTTTTAATCTCTCCGCCTAGAGAGCTGGTGGAATGCAATTTTTATTCGCTAAATTTTGCAACACACTCCTGGCATTAAATTGCAAACCTCTATGCAATACATACATTGAGAAGGCATATAGTGCTGTTGATAGCGATTCGTCCTTCGGATCGGGACGTTTAGCCTGACAGCTCCTTTAGTGCTTCTCGACAGGAGTAGACTACGTGCCGGCACTAGGTTTCATCTTCTCTCTTCTCGTCATCAACATCCTCACACATCACACTTTACACTACTCAAACATATACACTCATCTTGCACTTCTCTCTATACACAATACAAGAATACATCATCTACGTAAAGGTGTTTGCCGAAGTGGTGGGTAAATTGAAAAAAGGACGTATTAACGCCGTCTATTCAGCCAGCGCGGAACCCGAAGCACGAACAATGCAGTGGCTGGCATTAGAACGCAGACACACACACAAGCACGCATACACACACACACACAATGTATATTTATATAGCACACATCATCCTGTGTTGAAGTTTCATTTTAATACGTCTCTAATGCTGTTGTTGGAATACAATTTTTTTTCCTACAAGTATGCATGTCATGTCTGATGTCACTCACCCATGTCTTCTGTGCCCGTATATATTGAAATAAAGAAATAAGATAGGAATAAAGATACCCCATCATCTGGGAATGAAAGGCGAATGGAGGTATGGACACAAGACAACGACTCCTGACCAACTGCATGAGATGAGGTTGTGATAGTGTGGTCAGTGTTTCTCTCTGACCGACTCTCCTACCCATAATAGAACCATACCGGTACACTCATTTTATAAGCTGCGTGGACCCAGGACCATACTGGACTGGAGTAAAGGGTGAAAAGTCTTCAACTCTCCACTGACGATACCAAATGCAAAATATGCAAAGAAACAGGACAAGTAATAAAAAAGGAACATGTCCTGACATATAAACAGCTGGATATGAACAAAGAACTCCGAAAAACAAACCAAAGATCGGTACTGGGAAGTAACAAAAAAATTTGCGTAAGCCTATTAAAAGTCTCATCAGCGTCGAACAACAGCAGCAGGAACATTTTCTTCGTTAGTTATATATGGAATGTATTTACAGTCGTTCTACTGTAAACACGCAAGTTTAATTTGTAGGGTCGCATACACTAATTATTGACAGTAAACATGCAATGTGCACAGGGTTTGATCTTCGGGGAGCTCTAGAAAGTTTCGAAAGAGCATAGCAGCGTGAAATTAGAAACATACTGTAAATATAAATTCACTGATGGTAAAATAGAGAAGCTTAAGGGGAATATTTGGAACTTTTCAGCTAATGCAAGATTTCACACACAGCATGTTTTTCATTGATTTTTGCAAGCTGTTTTTATCGTACCAATTTATAAGAAAGGAGATAAAACTGATTGCAACAACTACAGGGGCATCTCATTACTTTCAACTTCGTACACAATTCTAACAAATATATTAGTCAGCAGACTTACTCCCTATATTGATGACATTCTAGGAGATCATCAATGTGGATTTAGAAGAAACAGGTCTACACAGATCAGATTTTTAGTATAAGACTGATTTTGGAAAAGAAATGGGAATATAATGGTACTGTACATCAACTAAACGTAGACTTCAAAAAAGCATATGATTCAATTAAGAGGGAGAAGTTATGTAGTATCCAGCTGGAGTTCGGAATTCCTAAAAAGTTAGTTAGACTTATACGAATGTGTCTAAATGGCACAAAGAGTAGGGTGCGTGTAGGCAAACAGTTTTCAGACACTTTTGAAATCCAGAATGGGTTGAAGCAAGGAGATGCACTATCTCCTCTACTATTTAATTTTGTACTACAGCATGCCATCAAATCTTTAGAAAATGAGGAAAGCTTACAACTCAATGGTATTAATAAGCTGTTAGTTTATGCTGATGATGTAGTACTATTGGCCGATAGCGAGGCGATACTAAAGGACAACACGCACACACTATTGAGTAACACTAAGAAATTAGGACTGGAAGTAAATGTCCATAAAACTAAATATATGGTCACACGTATAAATACATTATATAATGGAAATGGACAGCTAATGACAAATGAGGGAAATTTTGAGGAAGTGGCTGAATTCAAATACCTAGGAACAATAATCACAAATAGGAATGAGATGCACAAAGAAATTAAACATAAGCTCAATACTGGAAATGTGTGCTATGATGCATTGCAGAGACTTTTGATGTCCCAACTCCTTTCAAAAAACGTTAAACTGAAAATATATAAAACTATTATTCTACCAGTTATATTAAATTGGTGCGAAACATGGACTTTTACTTTAAGGGAAGTAAGGAGACTACAGGTATTTGAAAATAAAGTACTTAGGAAAATTTTTGGACCAAAGAGAGATGAACAGACAGGTGAATGGAGAAGAATACATAACAATGAATTATATGGTCTTTATAGGAAGCCAGATATAATAAGAACAGTTAAGTGTCATAGACTGCGATGGGCAGGACATGTTACACGTATGGGGAATGAAAGACTTGCATGGAAGCTTCTTGTAGGAAAGCCAGAGGGAAAACGCCCAGTTGGTAGACCAAGAATGAGGTGGGAGAATAACATTAACTATGATTTGAGGGAAGTAGATTATACAGGGAATGACTGGAAAGCATTAGCTCAGGTTAGGGATATATGGAGAGTTTATGTCCGCGCGGCCATGAACGTATGGCTTCGATAGTGCCAGTAAGTAAGTAAGCTGTTTTTATTTATGAATTATAATTACAAAACCTTCTTGAGAGTGTTAAGTTTTCTCTTTTCGCCATCACAGTTTATTGCTTAGCTTGCCCTTAATCTTTACTACCCCTGAAGTCTATTCATTTTATTATGTTCCTCTGAACCGTTATCATCGCTTCTTTCTTCCTGAATAATTATATAGGGGTATTCGTCGTTCCTTCTACCGTTGTATGCCATTTCTCTACCTCTCTATGAACTTCTGTTGCTCACAGTACTTGATTATTTATCCTTACTTCAAAGGCGTGAATATGGGTTTTCCTCCTTTGTGATAGTATTCTACATATGTACTTGTATTCCGGGAAAGGAATTATTCCTTTAGTTAATTTCGAACGAAATTTGAGGTTTTTCCCATGAAAATATGTCTAATTTTTTTATAAGTTTTCATCAATTCTACTTAACCGAATCCAAAAATGACCATGACGAATATATATATATATATATATATATATATATGTCCACCGCTGTGGTCTCGAGGTAGCGTGCTGCCTTGTCACGCAGCGGGCCCGGGTTCGATCCCCGGTCGGGGCAGTTTTTCTGGGTGGGGTTTTTATCGGGGTTTTTCCTCACCTGTAAGACAAATGTCAGGAAACCTTTAAGGCCCAAACGGTCCCCGAAATCATATGGCCATCATCTTCAATCCTTATCATTATCATCATCATCATCATCATCATCCTTCACCGGTGTGGAAAGCAACGGGAAGCTACCACACCTACAATTCCCTAGTAAAGCTGCAAGAATAGCATGGAAATGCTATGATTGCAGTGAAGGACCTGCCTTCGGGCAGAATTACTATGGATGGATATATATATATATAGTCCACCGCTGTGGTCTCGAGGTTTGTCACGCAGCGGGCCCGGGTTCGATCCCCGGACAGTTTTTCTGGGAAAACTCTAGTTTTATTCTAGATATGTTGGAGATGATTTTTTTGACAATTTTAATTTTATCCCAAGCGTGTTGGAAATTATAACTATTTTTCATTATTAGTTCGGTTTTCTAATAAAGCTTGTTGTTTTAGTTTTTTTTAAACAAATATTTATTTTTACCTTGTATACTACCGTCTTCCTTGACTTTTTAAAATTTTCGTTGATCTCACTTTAGGCCTTTCGGTGCATGCTTCATCTTCTGGAGTTGTTGTAGTAGTATTGACTAAACTGTTATGTCTAATAGAGGGTTTGCTCATTAGGCATATTTTGTTGAGAATGTTTGTATTTTTGGGGCCTTATTGATAATTTCGATTTCATCTAAAATGTTTAATTTTGCGTCTGTTGTTTTCCCTGTGTATACTTGACATATTATCGATATTGTTGAAACTGTGGCCGGTTTCTGAAATGTTGTTTAGCGAAATTTGATTTGATTGTTAAAGGAGAAGGCAAATCAAATTTCGCTGTTCACTTGATTTTGAATTCCAATCCGAAATGTGTGTGGCTTGCTAAGATGAAAAATAGAGATGAACTCTACTTGGCCTTGGCAGATGCACGAAAAGATCGATTATGGCACAAATTCAAGACGCCTGGGATGATCTAGACGATTGTGCCACGTGCCTGTAGAAATTTGATTGCATCAATGCCCCGAGATTTGAGGGCGGTAATAGATGCTGACGGTCCTACACCCGATATTAAGTTTGTTAAAAGGGTTTCATTTTAGAAGATATTATTTTCTTTCGTCATTTAATATTAGAAGGTTTTCATTATTGTGTTTTGTGTGTGCATTAAAGCCATAAAACTCAAATATAAAATTAAATATGAAACTATATTATAGGCGAAATGCTATCCTAACATTCAGTAAAAAAAAAAAAAGAAGTAGGACGGGAATCGAACCCATGAGGTTACGAACGCAGATGTTGTGTATTAAACCTCTCGACCACGGAAACACACAAAGGCAAGCTCTCCATTTTATGATACTTGAGTGTGCACTGTGGTAACTAGCAAACAACACTGTAAAATTACTGAAAACGTGTTAATGTGAATAAGGCTTCTGCGAGTGCTCACGAAGTTCCCCGATCGGTTGATAGAATCAAGAGATGACTCATTTTTTTGTCTAAGGGTGTACATATACTAATTTGTGTTTCTCATATAATTTATCATATTTATACTATTGTTACTATTATAATTATCATCTATCTATCTATCTAACTGTCTTCGGGTTTTTACAGCTGCTGCCGTCTTCCCGTGCCAAACCTCCAAAGCCTACGGTCTTGGGCATCTTCGATGCTTAGCCCTCTAGCTTGCATTACTGTCTTCATGTTTTCCTTCCATGTTAACCTTGGTCTCCCTCTTTTCTTCTTTCTGTTCGGATGCCATTCATATAGTTGCTTTGGCCATCGCTCATCTTCCATTGTTAAGACATGTCCTAACCACTTTAATTTCTTCTCCTCAATTCTTTCAATTATGCTTTCTTCTGCTTCCATTATGTTTCTAATTTACTTATTTGTGACATGTTCTAATGTAGACTTTCTGGGACTTCTCCGTAAATAATCCATTTCTAGAGCTATTAGTATATTCTTGTAGTACTTATTGATTGTCCATACCTCACTTCCATACATTGCAACAGATTCCACCAATGTTTTACCAATATATTTTTTTGTGTCTTTCCAAATATGCTTATCCCACCATATGGAATTTAACGATGATATTATTTTGCTACTCAATTCAATTCTATGTTTTATGTTCTCTTTGCCTATACCTTCAATGTTATCCATAATTATTCCAAAATATTTAGTTTGTTTCACTTGCTTTATTTGGATTCCTTTTTCCAATATTAAATTTTCTCGTTCATTCCTATTTATTGCCAGATATTCTGTTTTTTGTAAATTTACTGTGAGACCCCATGATTCATATGTGTTTTTCAACATTTAATTATAATTATAATTATCATTATTATTATTATTATTATTATATTATTATTATTATTATTATTATATTATCATTATTATTATTATTATTATCATCGTATTAGTATTGTTATTATCGTATAAAATGTTGTTTGTACATGAAATTTACATTACTACATTTAATATATCTTTAACTCTTTATAATTAGTGTAGTGTATATCTATACTGTCAAATATTATTTTTTTGTAATTGTGATGGTTGAGTGGAAGAGAAGGTCTTATGGCCTTAACTCTGCCAGAATAAATAAAACATTATTATTAAACAAAACACTTTAACGATGTTCCGCTGTCCACGTCCTGGAGTTTGTTTCAAAGACTAAACAAAACTTGAGAAAACTGAGCTCTGAGTGTAAGCGATCCTTTACTTTTATAGGATACGAACCCACGCCATGGACATTCAAATATTTCTAGAGGGGGATTCGAAATGTTTAATAAATGTTATCATTGGACGATTTTAAATAGTAGGACGTCTTTTCTTCGAGCGTCCTTGCAGTGTTGTCCAGTCTCACTAAATAATAATAATAATCAGTATTAACAGTCTTGTTGTTTAAATTAATTTTAAAAGTATATTCTTATGTATTCATTTATTTAAAAAAGGTGTCAGGTTATTTATTCCGATAAAAGATGAAGTATGTTGGTGTATATTTTCATTTCTTTGTAACACTTTTATAATTTGTATGTATTTAACACTGATTTTAATCTATCTTTCTATTTTATTTTTATCGTAAGAAGATTTAAATGGTATATTCATATCTATCAATATGCTTAAAAAGGGGTGACAGGTTATTCAAATAACCCTTGATTATACATAGGTAATTCCCGTGTTAGACCCATATTTAAAGTCATGGCTGGAATTTTTGGTTTAATGTTAAAATAGAATTATTAAAAGTTATGAACATGTTAAATATTAATTACGGTTAAAATAAATAAATTATATACAGTTAATATATTTATAATACTGATTATAAACTAAATATATGGTCACACGTATAAATTCATTAAATAGTGGAAATGAAGAGCTAATGACAAATGAGGGGAAATTTTGAGGAAGTGGCTGAATTCAAATACCTAGGAACAATAATCACAAATAGGAATGAGATGCACAAAGAAATTAAACATAGGCTCAATTCTGGAAATGCGTGCTATTATGCATTGCAGAGACTCTTGATGTCCCAACTCCTTTCAAAAAACGTTAAACTGAAAATATATAAAACTATTATTCTACCAGTTATATTATATGGGTGCGAAACATGGACTCTTACTTTAAGAGAGGAAAGGAGATTACAAGTATTTGAGAATAAAGTACTTAGGAAAATGTTTGGACCAAAGAGAGATGAACAGACAGGTGAATGGAGAAGACTACATAACAATGAACTACATGGTCTTTATAGGAAGCCAAATATAATAAGAACAGTTAAGTCTCGTAGACTGCGATGGGCGGGACATGTTGCACGTATGGGGAATGAAAGACTTGCATGGAATCTTCTTGTAGGAAAGCCAGAGGGTAAACGCCCAGTTGGTAGACCAAGAATGAGGTGGGAGAATAACATTAACTATGATTTGAGGGAAGTAGATTATACAGGGAATGATTGGAAAGCATTGGCTCAGGATAGGGATGTATGGAGAGCTTATGTCCGCGCGGCCATGAACCTATGGGTTCGAAGTGCCAGTGAGTAAGTAAGATTATAAATGGTATAGGGCCATCAGTTTCATTTTGCAGTGACTTACTCTCTAACAAATACATTGAATATAGCATATAATGAATAGTTTCTTTCGAACTACACATTTGATAATTTTGTGTTCAATAATTGTGTTTTTAAATAATGATTTTACTGAATTGTTTACTAAACTAATAAGTTAATAACCTATAATGTTTGTTACAATATTCAGTTTGACGCGTTTCATATTTACTCTACTAGGGTGCATTCATACAATATTCCGATCCTATTTGGCAATAAATAATATTATAAAGTTGCAGTGAATAAAAAATGAAACATAATCACTCATTTTTATTTGTTTTCAAACATCGCCGTTTACATTAAATATATACATATTTTAAAATACTGGTAACTATATTTAAATAATGGTTTTTGAGTTAACATCTTAATTTTATTCGTTCGGTAGTCTTAACAAATGCCACACTTGATTTCCGAGTCCTCTAGATCAATTCACGAGTCACGATTTGGACATCGCTCGTGATATTACTTATGATAATCTCCCAACATTTCTGCTCATTGTGAAGAAGTAGGTAATCCGGGAGTAAAATATTTTCCTAGTTACAAATATGTCGGATTCTTGGTGTCTTTGAAGATTGAGCATGTTCTCGGTTTAAATTTTGTTTCCTGTAAAGTAGCGATTTTATGTATAATTATTCCTTGTGACCATACAAATATAGGCCCAATATCTAAAAACGATGATAATGTAGGCACTTATTTGTAAAATTATCCAAATTTAATGATTTGGATTCTGAATGTAATAATTTATTTGGGTATTCGCTAACATCTGTAGTTAAATAAGCTGAAACCTAACAAATTATTAGTTTGATTAAGTAATTCCCGCAAGGGAACACCCTAAAGACTCTATCTGTTACAATTATTTTTCTCTGAATTAATTAACTCGCTGGAACTGTCGAATTTGGAGATTCCTGCAGCACAAACATAAGCTATTCAAACATACCTATTCAGAGCTAATATTTTCCAGTCACTTTCTGTATAAAATTTCGATGCTTAATCTAATACTCCCACCTCATTCTTGACCTAACTACACACGATTTCCTCTCATTTTTTCACAAATTCGTAACCCTCTTACATTTACCATTCATGCCACATGCCCTGTCCTTCTCGGTCTAGGAGACCCGACTGTTCTTATTACATCTAGTTTCGTATAAAGGTCTTCGAGCTCAATTTTATGTCATTTCCTCCTTTATCCCGCCCGTTCATCTCTCTTTGGTCCAGAAATTATGCTAAACAAATTGTTCTCATATAGGCCTATTAGTAATATATTGTCCTCTCTTAAAGTAATAGACCATGTTTCGCATCCATAAAAAAAAGACAAAGAATCACCTTTGATATACTTTTGGTATAACATTTTTCAGAGAATTTTGGAGTGAATTAATTACAGAATCTTAATTAATACCCGATACTGTCCAAAAATATCATAACGAAAGACTTATTTTATCAAATAAAAGTAAATACCTAAGGGCCTAAAATTATAACACTCTCTGGAGTTAATGTTTTCACAATGGATTTAGGATAAAACATACCACCCATGGTGGGCGTGAAGGAAGAGATCCATGGTGTGCATGAAGGAAGAGGTATGTGCGAAATATTGAAGTAGCTGCTAATTCATCTCTGTAATTCGAGGCGAAATTGTTTACACGATACTCGCCATTGTACTGGAACAGATTCAAGCATCTCGAAATTTTCTGTCAGTATCATTTCATGTTCTAGTGCACTGTGGCATGTTATACAAGCACGTTACTTGAACTACACGATGTTAGTGCAAAGATCAAAATGACACAAATGTGTCCTTATACAGCGTGTTTCTAAATGAAGACACATACTGTTTCCCTAAGATTGATTAGGCAGCGGAAAACAGTGAACTTTGAGATTCCACGAAACTCGCATGCATGAAGGACTGAACCAAAGTTTAACAACGGTCTAAATTAGCTAGCCTCTCTATATGCTTACATCCCCACGTGGGGCAAGGATACACTTCTGCTGTTACTTACTTACTTACTCACTGGCACTATCGAACCCGAAGGTTCATAGCCGCGCGGACATAAGCTCTCCATACATCCCTATCCTGAGATAATGTTTTCCAATCATTCCCTGTATAACCTACTTCCATCAAATCATAGTTAATGTTGTTCTCCCACCTCATTCTTGGCCTACCAACTGGGCGCTTTCCCTCTGGCTTTCCTACAAGAAGCTTCCATGCACGTCTTCCATTCCCCATACGTGTAACATGTCCTGCCCATTGCAGTCTATGACACTTAACTGTTCTTATTATATCTGGCTTCCTATAAAGACCATGTAGTTCATTGTTATGTAGTCTTCTCCATTCACCTGTCTGTTCATCACTCTTTGGTCCAAAAATTGTCCTAAGAACTTTATTCTCAAATACTCGTAATCTCCTTTCCTCCCTTAAAGTAAGAGTCCATGTTTCGCACCCATATAATATAACTGGTAGAATAATAGTTTTATATATTTTCAGCTTAACGTAAAGGAGTTGGGACATCAAAAGTCTCTGCAATGCATAATAGCATGCATTTCCAGAATTGAGCCTATGTTTAATTTCTTTGTGCATCTCATTCCTATTTGTGATTATTGTTCCTAGGTATTTGAATTCAGCCACTTCCTCAAAATTTCCCTCATTTGTCATTAGCTGTCCATTTCCATTATGTACTGAATTTCTACGTGTGACCATATATTTAGTTTTACTGATATTTACTTCCAGTCCTAATTTCTTAGTGTTATCTGCTGTTACATAAACAAGCTAATTTAGTTACGCTTATTTCCATACATATTTCAGCGAGTGGCAATGGTAGCTCATCGCATCAGACAAACTTATATCATATAGATGGGAAATGCCGATTAAATGTGAATAAGAAGCTCTAATTTACGCATGAGGCTATTTTATGAGCTCGAGAATCTTCAATCTCAAGACCCACGGACTAAAGATACTCCCGGAGGTTTTTTTCATCCAAAAATATCCATCGACCCCGGCCGAACGTTCTATTTCAAAAGTCGTGTTGTCGCTATCGGTTAGTATTACTCCCATATACTCAAAATGTCTAATTCCGTTGAAAGTAATACCTTATAATTTTATTCCATTTACTCCTTTCTATCTATTATTGTTTCGAGATGCAATTAATTTGTTAAGATATCAACCTGCAGGAAGAAGAAGACGAGGACGTCCACTCAAAAGACTTATGGATGGTGTTTCTCTTGAGGCCGAAACAGGTCAACAAATGGCCTAAATTCGTGAATGTACTATGATGATGATGATGATGATGATGATTATTAATTACTAATCCCAATTTGGATGCTTCATTTACAATTTTTTTTAAATCTATATTTTAAGTTATTTTTTCGACCCATTATTACATTGTTGTCTGCGTATGCTGGGCACTATATTTCTGTCGAAAATGGTACATCCTGGATTTGTGGTTACAACTTTCATACGGATCTCAGTGGTGATGTTGAAGATAGATATTGGTAAATTATCTCCTCCTTTAACTCGTTTTTGTATGTCGAAATTTTTCTAAAAAATCTCCGTTTCTAATGTCTCGACTTCTATTACCAGTAAGGGATAATTTTATTTAATTTATCAATTTGTCTAGGATTCCCCAAACTTGACAAAGGCTGTAATAATGTGTTCTAGTGGACACTATGTGAATCCTGTCTAACGTCGATAAAAATAAAATGAATATCAAACTCGTAACATTACTCTAAAATCTGTTTCATATAGAAAATTTAACTATGGATGATTTGCCACAAATCAAACCTATCTGATAGACTCCAACTTTCATATAGGCCTACGGATATAGTTATTTTTACTTATAATTTTTGAGAATTTTTTGTGTTACATCAGCAAGTGGATGTTCTATAATTTCTCCTTTCTTATGAATGGTGCATTACAGTCAGTTCTCCAATCTTTCGCAATCAATTCATTTTCCCAAATTTTGCAAATTAACTGGTATAATTTTTTTAGTAAATTAAGTCCTCTTTCTTTAATCATTTCAATAAATATTGCGTTGATTCTAATAAACTCAATTATTTTTAAATGTTTACCTAATAAAATTCGGAGTTCTACTAGTATTTCTCTATTTTGGGATATTATTTCGCCTTCTTCCGTCAGTATTATACAAATCTTCAAAATATTCGGCTCATATTTGTAACGATTAAATTACATAATTTTTTAATGTTTACAAAAGTCATTCCTAGGTTGAAATCCTCTGCTCTTCTGTTGCACATTTTGATAGAATCATTTAATTTCCATATTGCCATAGGTTTCTTGTATTTTCTCCCGTTGTAATTTCTCTTACTTTTTTTCTTTCCTCGGTAAATTGCTTCTTTTCTAGCTTTCTTATAGTCCTCAGTATTGCCTCTAGTGAAGCGGATTTACATTTTCACACTTTATTAATTTTTTCAATATATTCTTGCAAATTTCATCAAACCAAGGTTAATATTCAACTTTCTCTTTTTTTATTAAAACTATTTTCTGTTCTTCTGATGAATACTTCTTATATACTTTTCCAGTTTTCTTAGACTAGCGGCTCCGTGGCACAAGCGGTTAGACGCTCGCCTCTTACCGCTAGGGTCCCGAGATCGAATCTTGGTCAATCCTTGTGGCTTTCGTGGTGGACAAAACGGTTCTTGGGCAGGTTTTTCTCGGGGTTCCTCCCGCTTTCCCCTGCCATAATTTCATTCCACCATTTCTCCATACTCATTTCATTTAATTCCATTCATCTGCTCCTGTGATGGTGCGTCAGGCGTGGTCTGCCGGCACCCTTGTCATTCACAGACCTCTATAGAGGGTGTAAATGAATTATACCGCACAAATTTAACTGCTTACAGAAGGGTATCATACAAGTAATTTGAGATAGGGAACCAATGGTCTACGAGGGAAAATGGGCGAGTTATGGGGAATCAAAGAATTCGAGAGTTGATACAAATAAATCAACAGGAGAGCAAAATAGGAGAGAAACTTATACAAGAATAATTTCAGATCTTAGTATTAATTCAGAGATCCTGATTGCTAATAATTCATTAACAACGTTTATGAAATATTGGATTATCAAATTCCATAAAATTTCGAACTTAGGAGATGATTGCACACCACTGCACAGCTTATAGTGGAATCGGTGTAATGAGAGACTAAGCTTAGAGTGAAAAACGCAGAATCTGTGTAGTTAACATGTGGCTGAATGGTTAAAGCGATGGATTTGAGATTCGAATAGTCAATTTTTTTCTTCTCTTCCATATGTACTCTGATATGTTGACACTGAAATTCGTTCAGTCTGGGCATGCGCAAAAATGCATAAACTTGCCGATATGCATCTGATTTATGGTGCAACACAAGGTAATGATGGAAGAGCTGATTTCCATGTACGCGGAGCGGTATCCGAATGGACACCATCCTCACCAAACAATCTTCGAGTCTGGTGATAGGCGTTTGCGGGAGCATGGGATGTTGAAGATAAACAGAGTAGACGCCGGTGAAAGACGTCGTAATAAAATGTTCATCATAGGGTGAAAGACGATCCTTCTTCTAGCACTCGTTGTATCGCACGTGTAATGGGTACGAACCATCAAAGTGAATGGCAAGTCCTGCACGAAGACCAGCTCTATTCCTTTCATCTGAAAAAAAGTACAAGCCTTACAGCCAGTGGACTTCGCTCAACGGGTACAATTTTGTAATTGGGCTTTGCTGCAACCACCGCACTTCTTTTCCTCGATGTTATTCACCAATGAGGCAGTACTTAATAGTGATGGGCTGGTTCAGAACTCAAAGAGAAGTCATGTGTGGTATTATGAAAATCCTCATGCCATATTTGAGAGGCGTCATCAGCAGAGATTTTCGGTGAACGTATGGGTGGACATAATTTCTGACCACATAATTTACCTCTACCTTCTTTCCCAGAGATTACATGTCGTCATTTATAAGACTTTTTAGAGTACGTCCTACCTAGATTCTTAGAAGAAGTTCTTGTTCACATCAGGCTTAACATATGTTTCAGTACGATGGAGCTCCTCCCCGTTTCTATCGGAATGTGCGAAATCTTTTGGATGAAGTGTATCCTGGCCGCTGGAAATAGGAAGAGGTATTTTAATTGTAGTGTGGTCACCTCGCTCTCCAGATCTCTGTCCACTTGATTAATAATAATAATAATAATAATAATAATAATAATAATAATAATAATAATAATAATAATAATCCATCCATCCATAGTAATTCTGCCCGAAGGCAGGTCTTTCACTGCAATCATTTTCATGCTATGCTTGCAGCTTTACTAGGGAAATGTATGTGTAGTAGCTTCCCGTTGCTTTCCACACCGGTGAAGGATGATGATGATGAGGATAAGGATGATGGCCATATGATTTCGGGGACCGTTTGGGCCTTAAAGTTTTTCTGACATTTGTCTTACAGGTGAGGAAAAACCCCGATTAAAACCTCACCCAGAAAGTCACTTGCTTGTATTTCAGTTTCTGAAGTTAATTATTCACAAGATCGCGGCAAATATTCAGAATCAGAGCTGTTATCACTATCTTCATCGTTTAATTCACTAGAAAACTACAATTTATTTTTGCAAGATATTTTCCACAAATTCCCTTTGTTGCTTGACACTGTCTTGCAGTTATGGAAGATGCATGAAAGAATAGGACAACGAAAACACTTAATACAATACCATTATGTTGAGTTTACTGCAGAAACACCTGACACTAGACTATCCAAAATAATATTACCTACAAGATGGCATGACTAGTTAAATGTTGGCACTTTTTTGCCGGGATCCCGTCATTTAATTTATTTAGGCGTAGCAGTGCACGCCGGGTATTAGCTAGTAAAACATAAATATGCTAACTACAAACTCTATGTTCCGACATGCCTAGAAGGCCCTTGGCCTACCAGCCGGCTGATGGCCTCACATCTACATGTGTTTATCACAGAGGTAGACGATCATTCTGCTAGCGTAGGGATGACATGTGGTCAGCAGTTGTAGCTTTTTTTTTAACCTGGAGCCGCTACTTATTGTAGCTATCAAAATGCCTCACGATGCTGGGTGGGCACCGGTCCCAAGAGAAAATCAGAAGAACGCTCTCCGCGTCTGCTACTCTGAATCTGACCTTCCCTGTGTTAAACAGCATAACTCCGAATATCCAAGTTTTCCTTATTAATGACCCGGCGTGTTTTGTTACACCTCAATACACGACATAATTATGTTTCCATTTTTACCGAATAAGTTAAAATAAATATTATTATAAATATAATAATAATACGTATAATAATAATAATAATAATCATAATCATAATCATAATAATAATCATAATAATAATAATAATCTTGTGGGGTCACCTGAAAACACTGGTGTATGCGGCCCCTATTGATACAGATGAACTATTGGTTGCACGCATAATCGCAGCATGTGGTGTGATTCGCGAGACACCTGGTATCTTGAACGGGGTAGGCCTACGAGAATCCACAGTCGCCAATGTCGTCTGAGTTGTGAGGATGGAGGTGGCCAATTTGAAAAAAAAAATTCTCTAATAAGTTAGCCGGTGCTTTATTTTTTCTGGTTTACTCAAATGTATTGTTTATTTCCCAACAACAATATGTATGCCATGTGTACATGCACTGTACCTCTTCATGTTATTACTTTTGTGATCACTACACTATCATTCATATAAGTACATAGGTACTGTACAGTAAAATTGTACATTGTATTTGCAAAACCAGTATGTGCATTACTATTAGAACCATTCAAGCAATTCCCTGTGCAATGCTTAAGTAGACTTTTTTGTAACTCAAGTACTGCGCCAAAATTCCAGTATTGTATTTTGTAAAATAATGAATAAATAATTGAACCAGAAGTAAATCTACGTACGTAACCAATTTACAACATACATAATAAAGGAAAAACGAAAAAAAAAGTATTCATACTGTACGGAGTTTCGAACGTGATGCATCAATCTTACATTTACATTGGTGGTAAGATGCTATAACTACTGAGCTAAAGGCTCATACACTTAGCCACTTAGTCTCTGTATCATATTATTTTCATTTTAATTTGAAATAATCAGTGACGTGCCAACCATTTTACAAATTGAATCATAACTTGTGCATTTTTATTCGTAGACCATTTGTTCATTATCTCAAATTGATTGTACAATAACCCTCTGTACGTAGTTAAATTTGTGCGGTATAATTAATTTACACCCTGTATATAGTGGCTCATCTGATCCCTCGACATGACCCTGAGTTGGACACGAGTTGAGGATATTTATATTTATTTACTTTCATGACTGTCATTGTATCCATATCTCCCTTACATTGTAACTCTTCTTTTATTACTTTTTGAATGTTTTATTTATTTTTATAGCATTAAGTTTATCTAAGTTGTATTTTTGTTGTCTTTTCATAAATTCTATTTCTATGGAATATTCTTTTTTGTAGGGGTATATATTTAGGACGTTATGGTAGTTTAGAAGGATATTAGAGAGGGAGTAGAATGATTTGGGATATTGGTTGTCTGGGTTTATGGTTAGGCTAACTTAGGGATTCGGTTTAATTGGATTTGGCATGAGACTCCTCTACTGGTTTCTCTGGGCGATCGGTAACGGAGCCAATGATTAAAACAGATGAGGAGAACATTGAAATAATTAACTTTATTTCTGAAGATGTAACTATGTTATCTCTTTACAACGATCGTTTAGTAGTTGATGACGTAAACGGATTGAATCGTTTGTAATTATTCAACAATGAGTCGCATGTTTAATTGTATTGTTTCGGGTCAGCTATTGTTTAATATATATGTCGAGTACTTACAACCTGTAGGTAAATCGGCGAATCTTTAAATAGACTGAAAAGTGTTAAGTTCCCTTAACAACACTACAAATTAAATTGTATGAGGCGCGGACTTGGGACTCATGTTGACGTGTTCGTGTCTTGTAACGAAGGGAGACGATCGAAGAGAATGTGTGTATCGTATCCCGAAAAAATATTAATTTTTTCTGCTATGCGAATTTTTTTTTGATGGGCATATGTTAAGTGAAAGTCGTTTTAACTACATTATAAATTATATCAATATCCGTTTCCTATTGGTCAATTTGAAATATTATGGGAGAAAGAACTTGGATGGCCACGACGTCTTTCTTGAACTTTCTCAAGATCCGTTAAATTATACACACAACAACAAATTTAAACTTTTTGTCGCTTATCTGCGCCTAGTTTCATTTTTTTGCAATAATATTGCTAGAAGCAATTGATCTATGTAAAACCAAATCATATAAGATCCAAAAAGTTAAAAATATTTGTTTCTAATAAGGATAAATACGTATTTAGGTTAAAATACAGGCTTAAATTGTAGCTAGAATCTCACCTTTCAAAAATTCTTCCTGGATGGCTTACGCCGATAAGATGACTTCGAAACGTCTGTGAAAAGTTACTAACAGTAATCAGCAAGCACGTTGGTCACTGATTTCCCTTTGTAATGCCTTTCAATTTCTAAAATGTCTTGGTGGAGCTTTTCGCCAAGTTCATCACTGACGTCACCCAAGTTCGGTGGAAAAAAATCAAAGTGTGAATGCAGGAAGTGTATCTTAAGGGACATATTGCATCCCATTAATTTGTAAGCCCTCAACAAGTCTACCGCTAAGTTTCTGTAATTTTCTGCTCTATAGTTTCCCAGATAATTTACGCATACTGACTTGAAGGTAAGCCAGGCATTTTTCTCAACTGGAGTGAGAGTCCTCTCGAATACAGCATCATCAAAGAGATTTGCGTTTTTGAGGACCTATAAAATGCATTCTTTTAGTTCAGCCTCACTTAACCTTTGAAATTTCGCCCTTAAAATTTGCCTAATTTTGTCTATTGCCTTCACGAAGTTCATCAACCCCAGTTTTATATGTAATAGTGGCAAAAATATTTTAGATGCATGAACAAGCGGCGGATTTTTCACGCTTTTTTTGTCCTACTACTGAAGTTCCTCTTGATGGCCTCTCCCTAATTTCATAATGATTATGCTTATCACGACTACCCCATTCACACAAGAAGCAGCAAAATTTTGTGAATCCTGGCTACATCCCTCTTATCATGCCTATTACTTTTAGATCTGCACAAATCTACCAACCATGTTGTGAATAATTCATAGCCTTAAGAATTGTTCTCATAATGTCGTATGTTTCTCTCATAATAATGGAGTAGGCAACTGGCACAGACGGATATACATTCCCGTAATGCAAAACGGCCTTTAAACTCAATTTCGACGTGTCTATGAAGAGACGCTATTCTTGAGGATTGTGTTCTCTTTCCAATTCAAACATTAGCCCATTAATATCATTGCAGTAAACCAACTGCACATTTTCTGTGAAGAGTGACGACAAATTTAATTCCCATTTTCTGTAAGTTATTTTTGTGCCAGGTCGTAATAGGTTCAATACCTGATGTCGAGATGATAAAATCTCTGTCAATTGTTTTAGTTTCAAGTGTCTTACGAGATCGTTTAATTCAGCTTGTGATATCAAATATGGTTCTCGAGGTACATTGAAGTCAGAATCACATATAGATGGTCCTTCATCAGTAGAGGAACTAGAGCCAGGAGATGTATTTTCTTCATCCAAAGTCCAATTTTCAGGAGGTTTTAGAATTGGCAAATAATCACTACGTTTAACAGGTCGCATGGCTGACTGCAAATTTGGGTACTGAATAGAATGCTTATTTTTTAAAGTGAAACTAGATATATTGACCATACAGAAATAAGTCAGTGATGTGGTCCGTAGGTTCTCTTCACAACATTGGAATGGCAAATGACATGCGCGAATGCGAACCTTTTAACCACCCTATTAAAATCCTTTGGAAGTTTGTACAGCACGAATTGGGGGCCCAATATTTATCAGTATCACAAAATTTACTATAGTTCCCGAAATATAAATAATAAGCCTTTATAACTAGTGAAGTGATAATTCTGCTCTGGGATTTTGTACTATACTCTCCGCATATGTAACAGAATAAATTAGGAGAATTCTTACAGCGGCGAGACATTACAAAATTATAAAAACACTGAAACGTACGTATTAAAATATTTTATAGTAGAATGTTTTAATTAAATTTCTCAATAATGATACACAATAATGCATATATTGACACATCACAATCACAATGATTAACTCGTAATATAAGACGAACTGCACAGAACAAGGTATTACAAGCCACTACTTCACGTATTTGACAGTGGCAGTCAGGAAATTCTGTAAACTAGAGTATTCATGAGGGTTTAACAACCCCTAAGAGCAATAAAACCGCGCGAAAGAAAAATAAGGGTGACCAGTATGAGAGACAATAGCGCCTGCGACGTTTACGAAAACAAGCACTTCTGTAAGAGGATGTGGTGGAAATATCTGACTCCGGTTAGGTGATTGGAAAAAACTAATAGCATTTTCGTTTTCTGCGAGTCCGTAAGCATAGTTATTGATACATTTGGAGTCTGCGAGCAATTATTTGTTGTTGTGTGTTATTAAAACCTCAAAATAAAAATTATTAATTATGATGTTAATTCACTTGGGATTATCCTCTATAATTTGATTCTGAACACAAATATTTTATAATAACTTCATGGTTTATTTAATCTAGGCCCTTTCGAATATATAGAACAATCATTATAATAAATTATCCGACATTATAATGTCGGGATAATTTCGGCTATATTGTTTACATCTAACACTCACCAAGTGTTGCTCTGAGGCACTGTCTATTCCAATGCAAATATGAACATTTAAAATCGTTGACTTGTGCTGGTCTATGTTACTACATGATCTATCTGTTTTTACACGCGTTATGTTAGCTTCACCTGTATCTATCGATCTATCTATGTAACGGAATATTTCAACGCGATTTTCACCCACTTAAAATCATTGGATCGACTTGAAACTTTGTATACTTGTAAAGGACGCGTGGCAATTCAATAATATCATATTTTGTTTTCTAAAATCCTGGCCAGAATCATCAGAAAATAAAAAAATGACTTTGTATCTATGTAACGGAATCTTTGAACACGATATTCATCCACTTAGAAATATTGGATCAACTTGAAACTTTGTATACTTGTAAAGGACCTGTGACAATACAATAATTTCATATTTCGTTTCTAAAATCCTGGCCAGAATCATCAGAAAATCAAAAAAATGAAAACTGGCATAATAGGTTGCGGACTTGCCGACTTTTTAGTCAATGGTTGTAAGAGCTCAGTTGGTAGAGCGGTGAACTCTAGTGGTATGTAATTTCAGTAATCCGTAGGTCGCTGGTTCAAATCCGGCGGGGAGGATTTTTTTAGAAGAATATTACTTTTAGCTCATAATACAATAGTATCGAATTTAAAGATATTTACATTTTTATCTTATTCTGTAAAATATTAAAACTTAAAAAGAAAAATAAATAATAGTTTTAAAAAACTAAAACAACACGCTTTATTAGAAAACCGAACTAAAAAATGAAAAATAATTTTAATTTCCAAACGCTTGGGATAAAATTAAAGTGGTCAACAAAAAAATAATCTCCAACACATATAGAATAAAACTAGAGTTATCAACAAAAAGAAAATAACTTTACCATCAAAATCGTGGGGTGCTTTCTATGATTTTTACACTTTCTTCTTAGAGACTTTACTTTTACCAATATCTGTTTATTATCATAAGTAATGCCACGAGTGATTTCCAATTTATCTAGAGAATTTGGAAATCAAGAGTGGCATTTGTTAGGACTATTTAACGAATAAAATTAAGATATTTACTCACAAATCATTATTTAAATATAGTTACTTTAAACTATTTATTTATTTAGTGTAAAGGCGATGTTTGAAAACAAATGAGGAACGTTATGTTTCGTTTCTCCATCCACTGCAACAAGATCATATAATGTTATATATTGCCATCTGGCGTGGGAAACTTGAAATATCATCGCAATATTGTAAGGATGCATCCTTAGTGGAGAAAAAATTGAACACATCAAACTGTATATTATAACCAAAATTATAGGTTATTTATTTATTTTTTAGTAAACAACTCGGTAAAATCAGTATTTAGAAACAGAATTATTGAACTCAGAATTATCAAAAAGAACTCGGTAATATCATTATTTAAAACACAATTATTGAACACACAATTATTGAACACACAATTATTGAACACACAATTATTGAACACACAATTTTCAAATTTGTATATCGTCTATATCTTCATTTGAAGCACAGCCAAATCTTGTTTCTGCCATTTTGAACATTCAAATATGGCGGCTTTACTGTTCACTCAGTCACTGCAAAATAATGTTCAGACCTGTTCAGAATATTAAAAAGGAGGAGCTTTCTTTAATGTGGTAAATTTAATATTGATAAATATTTGGTGAAACACGACTGTGACTGGTTGTAAAACAGAAATAATTGAAACGTGATTGGTCATTGACTCCCATTTGGGGCTTGAGTTAAATAGTCAAATATATTAATTGATATACAGCACCCTACGCTTTTTATGGTAAAATTATTTTCTTTTTGTTGATAACTCTAGTTTTATTCTATATATGTTGGAGATGATTTTCTTTGTTGACCACTTTAATTTTATCCCAAGCGTATTGGAAATTAAAATTATTTTTATTGCTTAGTTCGGTTTTCTAATAAAGCGTGTTGTTTTAGTTTTTTAGAACTATTATTTATTTACACGCTTTATATTAGCTTGACATGTATCTGTCCATCTACCTATGTAACGGAATCTTTCAACACGATGTTGACCCACTTAAAACATTGGATCGACTTGAAAATTTGCATACTTGTAAAGGATCCGTGACAATACAATAATTTATTTATTTGTTTCTAAAATTCTGGCCAAAATCATCAGAAAATAAAAACATAAAGAAAATAAAAACCGGTGTAATAGATTGCGGACTTATAGACTTTTTAGTCAATCGTTGTAAGAGCTCAGTTAGTAGAGCGGTGGACTGTAGTGGTATATAATTTCAGTAATCCATAGGTCGCTGATTCAAATCCGGCCCGCAGGATTTTTTTAAAAGAGTATTAAAGCAATTAAATTTTCATGCGATTCCGGTTTATGACAATCAATTAAACTAAAAATTAAAAAAATAAATCCATCCATCCATATTAATTCTTCCCGAAGGCAGGTCCTTTACTGCAATCATAGCATTTTCATACTATGCTTGCAGCTTTACAAAGGAATTGTAGGTGTGGTAGCTTCCCATTGCTTTCCACACCGATGAAGGATGATGATGATAAGGATGATGGCCATATGATTTCGGGGACCGTTTGGGCCTTAAAGTTTTCTTGACATTTGTCTTACAGGTGAGGAAAAACCCCGATAAAAACCTCACCCAGTGAAACTGCCCCGACCGGTGATCGAACCCGGGCCCGCTGCGTGAAAAGGCAGCACGCTACCTCGAAACCATAGCGGTGGACTAAAAATAAATAATAGTTTTAAAAAACTAAAGCACGCTTCATTAGATAACCAAACTTAAAAAAATAGTTTTAAAATCTAAAACAACGCGCTTTATTAGAAAACCGAACTAAACATGAAAAATAATTTTAATTTCCAACACGCTTGGGATAAAATTAAAGTCATCAACAACAAAAAATGATCTCCATCACATCTTGAGTAAAAATAGAGTTTTCCAAAAAAAAATAATTTTACCATCAAAAGCGTGGGGTGCTTTTTATGGTTTTTACGTTTTCTTCTTAGAGACTTAATTTTATCAATATCTGTTTATTATCAAATATATTAATTGATATAGAGCACCCCACATTTTTTATGGTAAAACTATTTTCTTTTTGTAGATAACTCTAGTTTTATTCTAGATGGTTTGGAGATGATTTTTTTGTTGACCACTTTAATTTTATCCCAAGCGTGTTGGGAATTAAAATTAATTTTCATTTTTTACTTCGGTTTTCTAATAAAGCGTTTTGTTTTTTTAACTATTATTTATTAGTAATAGGGAATGCCCATGTTTCCTTGTGTATATATGTCCTTAGAAAGGAGGTACCGTACTTACCTGGAATAAAATTTTTCTGGTGGCTAAGTTTGTATATAGCCATCCGTCATCATTACAGAATTCATGTAAATTTTCTTTTCCTATAAATTTCTTTCCGGCCAATTTAGCATTAAAACCCACGAGTAAAATCTTCTGGTCGAGAGGAGGTTGATAATTATATAGGCCTAGTTCTATTAACTTCTTTTTTTGTAAAATTCAGTAATTTTAGTATTATTCTAATTTTGATTGGTTCGGGCGAGTAGGCTGATTAATAATAAACTTTTATAAGATTCATGATGTGTTCCGTTGAGGTTTATTCAAAATTAATATAAAATTATAGAATATTAATAACAAAAATCATATTAGATACGAAGCAGCTAAAGTCATAAAAGAAACTCCACCAACAATAAACATCAAAGATAAACAAACTCTCAAGAACATCTCTAAAATAAAAAGAAAATTTAAGAACAATAATATAATACACACAAAAGCCGACAAGGGCAACACAATAGTTATTATGGAAAAGGAAGAATACATCAATAAAACCAAGCAATTTATAACAGAAAACAATTTCAAAAAAATTGAAAAAGATCCCACAGGAAAGTATAGCAGACAAATAAAAGAAGCACTAAAATCGTGCCCTCTAATCACCAACACAACCAATAATGAACATAATAAATACAAAAACGCCAAATGGGTAAATAATACTCCCTCACCACCAGTAATGAAAGCCCTTCCAAAAATCCATAAAGACAACATTCCCATAAGACCAGTTGTTAATTGCATGAATGCTCCTAATTATAAAATTTCCAAATTAGTCGCTCAAAAAATGAAAAATGATGTCAAACTTGAAAATCGTTACACAATTAAGAACTCATTTGAACTGGCAGACAAACTACAGCATTTAGAAATCAATAGGAATACTAAAATGACGTCATTCGACATAAAAAACCTGTACACTAATATCCCGATAAACGAAACAGCAAACATAATAAAACAAAAACTAACAGACAGTAAACTTGAAGATAACTATATCAATCAGTTAAACAAACTAATAACAACAATAAAGCAAAATTACTTCCAATTTAACAATGAACTATTTATTCAAGAAGACGGGATCCCGATGGGGAGTCCTACATCTGGAATAATGGCAGAAATCTTCCTGCAAGAACTGGAAAATAAACATTTTGAGGAACTAATACACAAATTCAACATAAAACTAATAACACGATATGTCGATGATGTACTAGTAATATATGAAAATGAAAACAGAAAAGAAAAAGAAATACTACAAGACCTAAACAACATGCATGAAAAAATCACTTTCACCGAAGAAATAGAAGTTAACAACAGCATAAACTACTTAGATTTGTCTATAACCAAAAATCTACACAACAATAAACTAGAAATCGGTATCTACCGGAAACCCACAAACAATGCTCTGGCCATAAACAAAAATTCTACACACTCTTTTCAACAGAAAATTAGTACATTTAATAGCTTAGTCAGTAGAATGTTGAAACTCCCATTAAGCAAAGACAATTATATCCAAGAACTCAACTACATTAAGTATATGGCAAAAACCAATGGCTATAATGAAGAATTCATAGATAAGCTCGTAAAAAAACAAAAAAGGAAGAACAACATAACCAACATAACTAAACTAGAAAAAGAATCTGACGACAACAACAAGAAAACATGGATAACACTTACATACACAGGAAAAGAAACGACAAAATTAGCCAATGCACTAAAGAAAGCCGATAAAAACGTAAAAATAGCATACAGAACCAATAACAAATTAAACAACATAATAAACAATAACATTGAAGAAAATAACATTTTCAACAGCAAAGGAGTTTGTAAACTGACATGTAAGGACTGCAACAAATTTTATATAGGAAGGACAAACAGGAGTTTTAACATCAGATTCAAATAACATTTTCGAGACTTCATTCACGCAGAAGGTAAATCAAGCTATGCAAAACACGTTATCCATGAAGGACATCGCATGCACAGAGAAAATAATCCAGCTAAGATAAACGTACTCGAAGAGATGGAAATCATGAAAGCAGCTCACAACGACAGCCTGATAAACGAAAACGAACCCAATACATGCAACCCCCTCTACCAGATCTTCAGTGAAACACCAGTTTTGAATCCTGCCGATGATGGGACAAGTCCCGAAAGCGCTACAGTTAAATGATAATTAAGTTGAGGAGACGGACCTTTCAGGTGAATATTCTATAATTTTATATTAATTTTGATTAATAATATATTAAAAAAATATTTGTGTTTTATTCGCAATGTCCTAAGTTTTCCATTAAAATTTCTGTAACCTGAAATAGGCCTAATATGTTTAAAATTGTCATTTACGATAAAAACTATTTCGAAATGTCCTCTATCTCCACCGTTTGATATTGTAGTAAAATTGTCAGAATGTAAAACTCCTTTACCTTTCCAACTTATCTCTTGCTGTGTAACAATAGGCCCACATAAATACATTTCTTCATTCCCTGGTTAACGTAAAGCTACTGAGTATTTCAATGTCCTTACATTCTATGTTACAATCCGAAGCTCACGTTTCCTTTTACTGTACACTTGTCCTTACATTCTATGTTACAATCCAAAGCTCACGTTTCCTTTTACTGTACACTTGTCCTTACATTCTATGTATGTTACAATCCAAAGCTCACGTTTCCTTTTACTGTACACTTGTCCTTAAATTCTATGTTACAATCCAAAGCTTACGTTTCCTTTTACTGTACACTTGTCCTTACATTCTGTTACAATCCAAAGCTCACGTTTCCTTTTACTGTACACTTGTCCTTACATTCTATGTTACAATCCAAAACTCACGTTTCCTTTTACTGTGCACTTGTCCTTACATTCTATGTTACAATCCAAAACTCACATTTCCTTTTACTGTGCACTTGTCCTCTCCTTTTCAGAGCAGTGCGGCTATTCATATTGAGATTCCTCCTTCGAACTAAAATATCCGTTCCACTTCAGATCTCACTGCACTCCATAGTATAATGCAAAGCTTCTTGATTCCTATCTTCTCCTGATCATCTAACTTCTTGTAAATCGATTATATCCAAGGGTAATTTATCTAATTCTTTCGTTAATATTTCTAGTGGTCCACTACTATATAATCTCCGAACATTTCATTTTCCTAGGAACAATTCCCTGTGTTTGAGCCTTTGACATGGATTCCCTCAAGTAGTTCCAGCCCGTAGAACCGAATCGATGTAACACATTTTAATTTTCTATGTTTAAGGACGATTCATCAAAATTTGAATAGGCCTATATACTTTTGTGGCAACCTGTATTTATGTAAATTAACAAATACATTATGGATGTACAGACTACTACTTTATTCCCCTTATTATACTAGAACGGAGAAACGAATTAACCTGTACCTCTTCTTACTAATCTCATATGAATTAAAGTGTGTATAGTGATAATGTATTACTAGACAGTTGCTGAATTTCACCTCATTACCATTTTAATGCTGGAGAGAAGAAAATATCTGATGTAGTTGTAAACTGGAAATTCAGTTTATTGGCAAGGTGTTTAACCTTTTGTGTCTAGATGTTTTTGTCTAGGAAATCACCTTGTTTTAATTCTTATTGACAATGGAGTGGTGGTTTTTGTTAAATGCACCAAAATATCTTATGTACAGTAGGCCTACTGCTTCTAAGCGGTGATTTTGGAAATATTAGTTACCAGCTTTTGTATTATTGTAACTAGTTAGCAAGTGTCCATCCATCTGAGTGGTTAAGTCAAGATGTCTTGGCGCAGAGCTACAGGACTTGCGCTGGTTCGGGTCTGCATGGGAAGAGATATTTTCTGATGAAAATTCGGCCAATATGTGACCGGTGCTCACCCAGTGTCGTGATGCTTTTGGGTAGCTACGATACATAGCGGCTCCTGAAAAAAACCACCTATAACGGCTGGGGACCCGATATGCTGACCACGTCACCCTTACACTGGCTGGATGACCGTCCACATAAGTCATTAGCACATGTAGATGTGAGGCCAGTGGCCAGCTGGTAGGCTGAGAGCTTTCTACGCCTGTCGCAATATGGAGTTCTGAGTTTTGGTTATTAAGTACATACAGTAATGAAAAAATAATTCGTGGCTCAAAGGGTTAATCCATAGATAGCATTTTATGTATATGAAGAGCTTTTTTTTCTAATGCTGAATATTTCCAAAATTAAGAAAAATGTTGGTTGTTTACAGTTGAACTCTTATTTTTTAACAAATGCGAATATAGGCCTATGTAATCGAAATCGGGGTGTGAATGTATATGATTACGCCAAATAAATTAAAATTTGGAAGATGCGAGTTTATGGCTTCCCATGATCAATTTGATGAAGTGGATGTTATTTTACTAAAAATTCAAACTTGAAATAAAAAATTCCAACTACATGGCGCTAGAGGTCTAAAGGGCCTTTGACTTACCAGCCAACTACTCCCCCTTCACAAATGCCAATCACAGAGATAATCAATAATCTTTCCAACTTTGGGAGTGATATGTAGTCTGTTTATTGGGTTAGCAGGCCATTAAAACCGTTATTTATTACAAATATTCAAATTGCCCACTATTCTGGTTGGGTCTATGTTCCAAACACTCGTGGAAATTCTATCACAAATTTTCTTTTCTTATGGAGACTTGAAACAGCGAGTGTTCCGAAGATCAGAGCCAAGGTAGGATACTTTGTAACACGCATTACGCTGAAGGACAAATTTGAAAAATATTCACATAAAAATGTTCATAATATAAATGTAAAATTACCCATAAACATATCGTGAAAATCCATAGTGACGCGGACAAAAATAGCCGCGTTTTTAACCAACCAAACGAGATGGTAATGTAATTAATACACAATCCAACCGACTTTACCGGCCAGAAACTGAGCGTTGAAAAAATTTACCTTTTCATTCGTGTGTAGAGATTGGCTCCAGGACTCAAGAAGTATTTTATACGTATAAGTGCCTGAAACGTTCTTGTAATCAATCTCGGGTCGTCCTGTCGGCAGCCAGACGTTATATTATTTGAGATACCGACCCGTAACGTTAAGATGTAGAGGACAGGATATGAAGCTCGAGTTAGATCTTGCTATGATATTTTTACATTCGTTTAAATTTACACACAACTTATTTCAAATACGGTATATGTTATAATTTTACTTTTTCGTCCTTTTATTTATGCCTGTCTGCTTTACGGTACGTGTTTATTCATAATTTATTTGCATTAATTTTTCTTTGGGACATAAGGACACACAAATAAAAAATACCCAGAACTTTGTGGCTTACCAAATATTCCATTCAAGCAAATCCTGTATGTACTGTTCAAGACAGAGTACTCAAAGCGTCATTTATTGGTTCGTAACCATGATTTCTGATTGGAAGTCCAAGAGGGCAGTATTTTGTATCAAATCCTTTGATCCCGGTCGAATATAAATCCGGACGAGTATGTTACCGGACGAAAACATTTGCAAATGACAGACCCGTTCGTAATAAAATCACATAGTTGGCCGAAATATTATGAAATCGACACAATTAGTAGTACAGGTCTGAAATGAAACACCCGACAGTGAGAAGGCAATACTCTTTAACAGTGGATTGGACACTTCCTACTTGTCAAATAATATTATATTCGAAAAAAGTTCAACAAGCCGGATGCGACATTAAGAACTGAACTGTTTTCCGATTAAGAACATTTTCTCCTTTATATTTATCTCAAATTGTATTAATATAGGCCTATATATATGTATATATATATATGTCCTGTCCACCGTTGTGGTTTCGGGTAGCGTCGCTGCCTCATACGCAATGGGCCCGCGTTCGATCCCCGGTCAGGAAAAGTTTCCTGGATTTTTTCGGGGATTTTTCTCACCTGTAGGTCATGTCAGGAAACTTTAAGGCCTGAACGGCCCCCCAACATAATCTGGCCATCAAAATTATCATCATATTCGCCAATTGTAGCGTGAATGTATGTGTGAATGATGTGTTATCTCGGAGGAGGACCTGACATTGAGCAGATCACTCATTCGGGGAGGCTCTCCATGTCCTTTGGTGGTCAAAAAGTATGTTTATGATCCATGATTGAAATCCCTATCCCGTTAGGTTGCGTTACTGTAAGGCCAGGGTGGTGTGTGGAACGTAAAAGTATCAGTAAGGCCAGGGTGGTGTGTGGAACGTAAAAGTATCAGTAAGGCCAGGGTGGTGTGTGGAACGTAAAAGTATCAGTAAGGCCAGGGTGGTGTGTGGAACGTAAAGTATCAGTAAGGCCAGGGTGGTGTGTGGAACGTAAAAGTATCAGTAAGGCCAGGGTGGTGTGTGGAACGTAAAAGTATCAGTAAGGCCAGGGTGGTGTGTGGAACGTAAAAGTATCAGTAAGGCCAGGGTGGTGTGTGGAACGTAAAAGTATCAGTAAGGCCAGGGTGGTGTGTGGAACGTAAAAGTATCAGTAAGGCCAGGGTGGTGTGTGGAACGTAAAAGTATCAGTAAGGCCAGGGTGGTGTGTGGAACGTAAAAGTATCAGTAAGGCCAGGGTGGTGTGTGGAACGTAAAAGTATCAGTAAGGCCAGGGTGGTGTGTGGAACGTAAAAGTATCAGTAAGGCCAGGGTGGTGTGTGGAACGTAAAAGTATCAGTAAGGCCAGGGTGGTGTGTGGAACGTAAAAGTATCAGTAAGGCCAGGGTGGTGTGTGGAACGTAAAAGTATCAGTAAGGCCAGGGTGTGTGTGTGGAACGTAAAAGTATCAGTAAGGCCAGGGTGGTGTGTGGAACGTAAAAGTATCAGTAAGGCCAGGGTGGTGTGTGGAACGTAAAAGTATCAGTAAGGCGAGAAGTTAAACTGTGTTAACGGAAACATACACATGTATAGGCCCCACGTTAAAATAATTCAGCAGCAACAGTATGGACCGGTTCCGCTAACCATTGTAACATGTAGTAGTAGCTCCTCTTTCCAGCGTCTTTTTTGTCTCCTCCTATTTTTCTCTTACCCTGAGGTCTGTTGTACATTTTTTTAGAAATTCGTTTTTAATCCGTACTTTCGATGTGTTCAATACACGATAACGTTTATGTCTCTGTTTTCCTTGAAATTATATATTTGTCCTTACAGGCCGTGTCTTTCATGATCCTTTAAAATGTTTGATGTTTATGTATTCCAATTGCAGGAACAAGCATGTCATCATTTTCCAAGCGATTACAAAGATTTTATCGAGCTTTCCAATGTATATATTGCTTGTGTAGTTTGATGTACTGAGAAGTGCTCGAGTTCATCTCTTTTTCGCGGCATTAAAATTTTAATTTATAAAATAAAAAAAAATAAATCAAATTATGTTCGTTTTGCACAGGGCATCGTGCCGTTTACTCTGGTTACTAGTTGAATTGCATAAGGTTGAAATAGAGAACAGGGTATAATTTGAAAGTTAGGTTTTACTCGGGCTTTTCGGCCATTGCATACATTTTGTTAAAAACCTGTTTATATTGGAAAAATACTTAAAGAAGGGCTTATATACTTTTTGTTTTACTTATAAGAATTTCTAAGCTGCTTAGAAGTGACAAAAAGACTTACAATTGTCCTGAGGAAATTGTTCGAGTCGCTAAGAAGGCTTAGTGAAGTAGCCCCATGATTTTTATTAAGAAGAAGTTAAGTGTCCTCAAATTGGGAAGCTTGCCAGTTTTTATAAAGCTGTAAGTAACTTCATATATCAGACATTCCTGTCCAGTAAAATTATAGGCTAGTTTCCAATTCCTCTGTGTATTTTAATAATACGAGTATTTTGAAACAGTCTATTGAGACTTTTTAATGCATAATATTTAAAATGTAATATTTGACAATTTGTATTAATATTATTCCAAATTCATTTGGCTTCTTGCCTGTATTTTTCATTATCTCTTGTTTTTCTAGTCGCCAGTTTTCTTCGAAATGTTAATTCATTCTTGAATTTGAATTGCAAATACGTAATTTCGAGATGATGGCTCGAGTTACAATTACTGATTTTTAAAAACGTTCTCTTTTGAATAATAATGAAAATGTATTCCGCGTACAAGTGTTTGTTTACATTTTATATTCGAAACCACAACTAGTATAAAAGTTCAAATTTAATACTAACCAAATTTTACACTTCATATATTAGCTCTATTATACTTTAAACGAAAATGTAATTTGTATGGAAGTGGTGTTAAAGTGAAACACGTTTATTTGACGCTCCATTCGAGAGGGTAAAAAATGCTGCAATGGGTTTATATAGGAGTGTTCCTAAGAAGGTAACATAACTGAAGTTACTCAGTGAGGTAAGTTATAATAATTTGAAAAATTTACTTCCAGTCTGTCCACCACTGTGGTCTCAAGGTAGCGTGCTGCCTCGTCACGCACTGGGTCCGGTTCGATCCCCGGTCGGGGCGGTTTTTCTGGGTGAGGTTTTTATCGGGTTTTTTCCTCACCTGCAAGACAAATATCAGGAAACCTTTAAGGCCCAAACAGTCCCCGAAATCATATGGCCATCATGATCATCTTTACCATTATCATCATCTCCATCATCATCCTTCACCGGTGTGGAAAGCAACCGGAAACTACCACACATACAATTCCCTAGTAAAGCTGCAAGCATAGCATGAAAATTGCTATGATTGCAGTGAAGGACCTGCCTTCGGGCAGAATTACTATGGATGGATGGACTTCCAGTCTAATGAAAAATCATAGAATGTGGGTCGAAAGCTAGCAAATTTGAGACTATGTATAGGAGTGTAATACATTTAATGAGTTGAATTCGAACTCATTACTAATAAATTAACTACCTAACATTATGGCTAATGGAACACACGGGTTCAATAACACATTTTCAAGGCCATCCATTGGTCCCTATTATCAGTCAACTGTATCCAGCTCTTATATCTGATATCCAGTTACCTTAAATCCATTAGAATATTTTCCACCCACCCACCCACATGTATATATTTCTATGGTTTCTTAAACAATAGTTTCCCAATAAAACATCGAAAGAGTTTTCAACTCTCAACCATTCAGGCTAAATGACATGCATAACCTGCCCATTTCAATCTCCTACACTGATAATATTAGAATAATTATATAATTTAACGATATCCAAATTGTGAAGCTTACGACTTTTTCTGTTTTCATCATATCAGAATCGAATATTCTTCTCGGTATCCTATTTTCGTTACTGTTATGCCTCTAACAAGTGTTTAAATGAACGTATTATATATATATATATATATATATATATATATATATATATTTTTAAATACAGATTAATGTTTTTAGTTTCTCTCTATGCCTAACCTATCCATCCACCAATCTGTCTGCCCGCCTGCCCTACTTTTAGTCTACCTTTATTTCTGTCACATATTTATCATACATCTTTGAGGTAATACATGAAAACATTAAACAAATAATCCAACTAGATTGAAAACAAACTTTTACAGTTTCTTTTGCCAGAACATGGAATTCTCTTCCACCCATTACCAGAGATTACCAAATAATGTCTTTCAGAAACAAACTGAAGAATATTTTAATTAACAAAATCATCTGACTAATATATTTATTGAGAAACCGTCAATGATAATGTTTTGTAAGATAATTATAATTTATCTTTGTTGGTTTATTGCTGAATTCGTAGTAATGACAACACGTCATTGTCAACTGTAAGATGTAGTTCAGTACTGCGCTTCTGATAGGTTCTAAGCTTTTTTACGCTCCAAATTAATCGCTGCTGTAGCGTCAGTTGCTGGATGTTCTCTCCGGGTTTCAGAAGTGTTCTTCGCATATTTTGAACAAATCTATTGTTTACCAAATATGGCAAAAGTGGGGATTAATTATGTATCCCATTCGTCTAAACGACAAATCGCTTTATATACTTAAAATGGAGGCTAGATTAGATGGTATTAGTTACTATTAGAGTTACAATCTGGAATCTCTGGTTTGCACAGTATTTTGTAGTATGACTACATTACATACAAAGTGTTAATATAAAGTGAACAGCAATGATATTGTTGTATTACCGAGAAATTCTTCCAGTTAGTGAATATTTTGTTTATTTGTTTACTCACGAACTTTTGAATCATTATTTGATCCAGCATCTTACAGCACAATGAATTTCAGATATATTTTTCTGCCAGAGTGGGTTCTAGAATACTTCATGGAACTCAAGACTTTGAGAAGGACTGAAATTAAAACCTCTCTCTCCAGCTACATATGTCCTTTTGGACCGAATAGGTTATTTAATTTAAATTTTAGTGATAAAACAGTGTTGACATTGAGTAAAATTTAAAAGTGATCATAGAATTTCATCTTAAACATAAATCTCCTAATTTTAGTTTGACGCGACATTCAAATGACAAAGGGTAGTGGCGTCATTATCTTTCGGCCCAGACTGGTATCTTCCGTGAAGAAAAATTCTATTAGTAATTTGTAAAATTCCTTCCGATGTTTCAATTGAAGTGATGTTAGATTGAGTCAGCCGTCTTCAATACAGTTATTGATGGGAGCAGCATTTCTTCCAAGTTGTTTCTTTTTCTGAAATATTTAAACAGGCGGTTTTCCCACTTTAATTAATACTTTGTTAGGCATGTCAGGTCCTCATTCCGGTGCATTTCCCGGAAGAGCTATATTAAGAATAACACTAGTGACACCATCGCTCTCGAAATCTGAAATTTTACAAAAATTGATCCTCTTCCATTGTAAAAATTAATGAAATTGTGAGAAAAGTTTCAAAACGGTTTTCACAACCACAAGAGAAGGCATGTAAAAAGCACTTTGAATATACTGTACAAATAATTGAATCAGGCAACTTAGTTGTCCTATTACTTAGTAGGTCTAATGTTCTATTTTTTCTTTCAAATAGTACTAATCTAACCGTGTACCTGTTCCATTATTAAGCCACCCAGTTTGAATAGTTTTGATAATTTCACTGGTATTCTATCTAATCCTGGTTGCGTTTTGTTGCATGGCATTATATAGTCATTTTCGATTCTAACGCACTCCTCATCTCTGTGACTAGTATGTCTGTGTCTGTAAATCACCTTCAGTATCTTGTTCTGCAATACACTTTTTAATTAATAGATAACATTAAATGGTTTCTAAATACTAAGAACATATATTCTTGGAATTTGAACCCTACCTACAGTTTCTTTCCTAATTTTATTTTATAGCCTGGACACGCTTTCATGTTCTTTCATAATTCGCATATCTAATTCTATGATGTTATTTTTTCTAATTAGTTTTCTCATCAAATCGCTTAATCTTCTTCTGCTAAAATATTCCATCTGTTGATTTGTAAATTGTGATGCTATTTCAGATTAAAAGTAATAACCGTCTGAAAAACGCGAGCATAATCCATCTGGACTAAAATTTCTTCTTAGAAAAATATTCCCCATTAAGATATCCGGGCGAGAACTACTTCAGGGGATCCATGGCAAAGATAAAAAAATAAAAATAGGAATACTTTCCTAAGAACGTGGAAATGTTTTCATTTAATCAATAATAATAATAATAATAATAATAAATAAAAAATAAAAGTCAAAATAATTAAACTACGTGCCTTAGCAGGCTCTTACCGTAGTAGGAAGTTATTGGTCCCAAATTTCTAGACAGTCAGCCACGAGTTGACAGCCGGATTGTCACCCTGCAAGACTGCTTCCTTTACTCCCAGAACAAAATTTGGTTCTCATTTCAATTAGAGACTGAGTCGACCCCTGGGCCATGGTGTTGTTAGATGGTTTAGATAACAAAGATAATAATAATAATAAATAATCCTGTCTAACAATAGGCCTAGTTGCCTGTAAACGGCCTAAAACCATATTTTGTGAGGTCTACCTATACGTCCCTTCCCTTCCCCCTGAGAGTGTATTGAAGCATCAGTCATGGTATTCTGGTACGCTCCATTCTTTTCATATGCAGAAGACAGACTTTCTGTACTGTTGTAGGTAATGAACGATGCATGTTATTTTTAATTTTCCTGCAATGTCAGCATTTCTCTTATAATCCTGTAAACTACAGCCAGCAGTTTTGCGTAGAAATGTCATTTCTGCAACTGTAAACAGTCGTTCATATTGATGATAATAGTATTACTAATAATATTATTTATACAAATAATTATCTTAATCATTGAATGGCAAAGTCGGAGTATGATTCAGTTTGAAAGTGTACTGTTAAATCACAAATTATCCTGATATGTATTAATTGGGTAGAGTACGTTAATGTAGAACCTATTATACATAGTCTATCACCATTTTGTGGGATTCGTTGGCAAAGTACATTGCTAAATTGTGATTTTAGTCCTGTTCAGCAGTCGGCTTTTGATTTTATGTCAATAAAAAGTTTTGTGAATATAATCAAAACTTCCTTAAAACACGGTTGTTTTACTATTTTATCATTTTCATCAAATGTATTATATATATATATATAGATTTTGGAATATTTATAGATAATTTACTGCATTTGAACAATTGCACAGTAATTAGGAATGTCATAAACCGGCAAAAATCTAAATTTTTACTTTTCATTAGAAGGGAAAAACGTGAACAGTCCTCTACACAACTAGATGGGGTATTAATGTGCGAAAGAAATGACTCTCTATACTAATTATTAGACCTAATTTTCTAGCCGCAAATTATGCATCACAAAAAATTTGAATTTGTATGCTATATTTTGGACATACTATTAACACTTTTCATGATAATTGTTTAGTGCAACTCACTATAATTATGTTAATTAGTCTCATACATTCATATTAATGTACAAAGGAAAAGAGCCCACATCTAAATTATAATAAAATTAATAACTCTTATTTTGGATTGAAAAACCGAAAGTTATCTTGAGTTACAAAGCTTTCGCCGCCATTTCCCACGACGACTTAAAAAGTTAAGTATACTTTAAAGTGTTGATAAACTGGCACAGGTAAAACTTTTGCTAAAATCTTTTCATTTAGATTTACGCATCGTATTAATGAACTCGTGTAGATAACGCGTGAACTTGCAGCCCGTGTGCATGCGTGCGCTCGCATTCAGGTCTGGAATTATCCAGTCTCTACAATCACTGACACTGAAAGAGAGCACTAGCACTATTGTATTGCCCGTGATATGAGTTCTTTATGCTTGTTATATCTAAACTTTCACACATTTTGTCCAAGTGTATAAGTTACTGTGGTCTCTTATGAAATTCTAAAAATCTAGAGGGGAACTGAACGAAGTCCCGCTGAAAAATCAGGGGAAGATCGGAATAATCAAATCAAACATTTGTTTCAATTTGTGTTAAATTCTGTGAATATTGACATTACCTCTGACGATTGTGTGAAGGAAATTCGTGCAGAGATTTCGCGGTTCTGCAGCAAAATATTTAACAAAAGTGAAAAGGAAGAAGTGCTTTTAGTGAAACGTGAAAACTTGTCCAAAGAACTCGCTTTCGCAACTAAAGTATTCCACATTTAAAGGAGCAAGGAGAGTAAAAGGCATCGGAACTATTAAATGAATATGTTATAACCTCAACAAGACCAGAAAAAATCCCTCGAGTTTGAAAATCATCAAATCACAACTCCAAGTAAAAAGCTTATAGTGAATCTTTTGCAGAAATGCAGTTACATCATTTCTTGGATCATACAACCTGGCATATAGTTGAATTAAAAGATCCAGTTATTACTGGTATTATTTTTTACTATTATTATTATATTACTACTATTATTATTATTTTCATTATTACATTATTACTATTAATACAATTATACTTATTATTATTAACATTATTATCATTGTTATTATTATTATTATTATTATTGTTAATACTTACTTACTTACTCACTGGCACTATCGAACCCATAGGTTCATGGCCGAGCGGACATAAGCTCTCCATACATCGTTATCCTGAGCTAATCCTTTCCAATCATTCCCTGTATAATCTACTTCCCTCAAATCATTGTTAATGTTATTCTCCCACCTCATTCTTGGTCTACCAACTGGGCGTTTTCCCTCTGGCTTTCTTACAAGAAGCTTCCATGCAAGTCTTTCATTCCCCATACGTGCAACATGTCCTGCCTATCGCAGTCTACGAGACTTAACTGTTCTTATTATATCTGGCTTCCTATAAAGACCATGTAGTTCATTGTCATGTAGTCTTCTCCATTCACCTCTCTGTTCATCTCTTTTTGGTCCAAAAATTTTCCTAAGTACTTTATTCTCAAATATCTGTAATCTCCTTTCCTCCCTTAAAGTAAGAGTCCATGTTTTGCACCAATATAATATAACTGGTAGAATAATAGTTTTATATATTTTCAGCTTAACGTTTTTTGAAAGGAGTTGGGACATCAAAAGTCTCTGCAATGATTAGTAGCACGCATTTCCAGAATTGAGCCTAGGCCTATGTTTAATTTCTTTGTGCATCTCATTCCTATTTATGATTATTGTTCCTAGGTATTTGAATTCAGCCACTTCCTCAAAATTTCCCTCATTTGTCATTAGCTGTCCATTTCCATTATATAATGTACTTCTACGTGTGACCATATATTTAGTTTTATTGATATTTACTTCCAGTCCTAATTTCTTAGTATTACTCAACAGTGTGTGCGTGTTGGCCTTAAGTATCTCCTTGCTATCGGCCAATAGTACTACATCATCAGCATAAACTAACAGCTTATTAATACCATTGAGTTGTAAGCCTTCCTCATTCTCTAAAGATTTAATGGCATGCTCTAGTACAAAATTAAATAGTAGAGGAGATAGTGCATCTCCTTGCTTTAACCCATTCTGGATTTCAAAAGTGTCTGAAAACTGTTTGCCTACACGCACCCTTCTCTTTGTGCCATTTAGACACATTCGTATAAGTCTAACTAACTTTTTAGGAATTCCGAACTCCAGCAGGATACTATGTAACTTCTCCCTCTTAATTGAATCATATGGTTTTTTGAAGTCTACATATAGTTGATGTACAGTACCATTATATTCCCATTTCTTTTTTAAATCTGTCTTATACTAAAAATCTGATCTGTTGTAGACCTGTTTCTTCTAAATGCACATTGATGATGTCCTAGAATGTCATCAATATAGGAAGTAAGTCTGCTTAGTAACACATTTCTTAGAATTTTGTACGAAGTTGAAAGTAATGAGATACCACTGTAGTTGTTTCAATCAGTTTTATCTGCTTTCTTATAAATTGGTACGATAATTGATTCTTTCCATTCATCTGGAAGAGCTTCTTTTCCCAAATCATACTAAGCAACGTATTTTGTCCATCAATTTATCTCCCCCTGATTTTATCAATTCTGCTGTGATCTCATCTGAACCTGATGCTTTATACATCTTCAATTTTTCAATCGCCATTTCAACCTCTAATGCACTTGGTTCTGCGACTAGCATTTCTGCTGTCTGTAAATTATCCTCCTCAATGTCCTGTTCTGTATGTACATTTAATAGCTCATTAAAGTAACTTCTCCATCTATTTAATATACTCCTGGAATCTGCAATCATATCCCCATTTTCATTCCGAATTATGTCTGTTCTAACCTGAAACCCTTTCTTCTCTATATAATTCTCTAATGTTCCTATTTTTTGCGTTCAATTCAAGATCATTAATATTCTCTCTCAAATATTCCCTCTTTTTACTCTTTAGTAACTTGGTGATTTCCCATCTAATACTACCCAATTGCTCCAAATTTACCTCATTTGGCTCGTGTAACCATTTCATTTTTGCTTGCTTTCTTTCCTTTACAATGTCGGCACATTCCTCATCAAACCATTTCTTGTTTTACCTCTTTTTTAAACAACCAATACTTTCTAATGCTGACACTTTAATAGTATCTCTTATAGCCTCCCATTCTTTATTTATATCAGTTCCTTCTTCAGTTGCCACATTCTCGTCTGAAGATTCCAGTACTTCAAATCTATTAGCAATTTTGATTTGGTATTCTTGCCGCATTTAATCATTTTTTAAATTTTTTTAATTCAAATTTTACAGAATCATCTTTAGAGTTTGTTCCTGTCATAAGCGATAGCCGTTGTCTGATTTTCACCCGGACCAGATGATGATCCGAATTGCAGTCTGTCCCTCTAACTGATCTAACATCGATGATGCTACTGTGCCAGCGTTTGTCCACTAATACATGATCTATCTGGTTCCGAGTTTCTCCATCTGGAGACGTCCAGGTGTATTTATGAATATCCCTTATGCTGAAATGTGTGGGCTCTTAACAATGAGTTTCTTTGATGTGGCAAAGGTGACTAATCTAACCCCATTGTCGTTACTATCTTCGTGAAGACTGAAATTGCCTATTGTTGGTTTGAATATATCTTCCCGGCCACTTTTGCATTAAAATCTCCTAAGACAATTCTAATATGATATTGTAAAAGACTATCAAATAAGCATTCTAATTCTTCATAGAACTCATCCTTGATCTTGTCATCTTTATCATCTGTTAGGGCATGTACATTTACAATTATAAAATCATGTCGTTTAACCCTTTAGAAATTGTTAATACTATAAGCATTATTACTATTATTACTATCAAGCAGTATTATTAATACTGTTATCTTTCTTATTAATGCTATTAATTATTAATATTATTATTGTTCATTCTTATTATTAATACTATTTTTTTTACTGTTTATTATTTTTTATTATCATTTTTTACTGTTCATTATTATTTTACTATTATTACTATTATTATTTTTTTATTATTATTTTTTTTCACTATTTATTATTACTATTTTTACTATTTATATTATTATTTTTACTATTAAAATTATTATTTTTACTACTATTATTATATTCTTACTATATATTAGTCTTACTATTATTTTATTATTATTATTATTATTATTATTATTATTAATAGTATTAATTCTTATTATTATTCTTACTATTTTTATTATAATTTTTACTATTTTATTATTATTTTATTATTATTATTATTACCATTATTATTATTACTACTAGTATTTTACTATTATATATATTTTACTATTATTATAAATTTTTTTTCTATTAATTTATTATTTTAACTATATTATATTATTCTTTATATATTTTACTATTATTTTTTACTATTATTTTACTATTATTTTAACTTTATTTTTACTATTATTTTACGTTATTTTTACTATTATTTTACTATTAGTTTTACTATATTTTTACGATGATTTTTACTATTATTTTTAACTATTATTTTTACTAATCTTTACTATTATTTTTACTATTATTTTTACTATCTATTTTTACTATTGTTTTTACTATTGTTTTTACTATTGTTTTTTATTTGTTTTTTACTATTGTTTTTAACTATTGTTTCTACTATTGTTTTTTACGATTGTTTTTACTAATATGTCTCTATTGTTTTTACTTTGTTTTTATTATTTTTTCTATTGTTTTTCCTATATTTTTACTATTGTTTTACTATTGTTTAACTATTGTTTTACTATTGTTTTTACTATTTTTAACTATTGTTTTACTATGTTTTTACTATTGTTTTACTATCGTTTTACTATATGTTAACTATTGTTTTTACTATTGTTTTTACTATTGTTTTTTACTATTGTTTTTAACTATTGTTTTTACTAGTGTTTTCCACTATTTTTGCACTATTGTGTTAACTTTGTTTTTACTATTGTTTTTACTATTGTTTTACTTGTTTTTACTATGTTTTACTAATTGTGTTTACTATTGTTTTTACTATTGTTGTTACTATTGTTTTTACTATTGTTTTACTATTGTTTTTTACTATTGTTTTTTACTATTTTTTTAATATTGTTGTACTATTGTTTTTTACTATTGTTTTACTATGTTTTACTTTGTTCTACGATTGTTTTTAACTATTGTTTTTTACATTTTTTTACTATTGCTTTACTATGTTTTAACTATTTCTTTTACTTTATTTTTAATGTTATTTTAATGTTATGTTACTGTTATTTTCTATGTTATTTTTACTGGTATTTTTCTATATTTTCACTATTATTATTTTTACTATTAGTATTTTTTACTACTATTATTTTTACTATTATTATTTTACTATTATATTTTAATATTATTTTTAAATAGTATTATTTTTACTATTATTATTTTTACTATATTATTTTTTACTATAATATTTTTACTATTATTATCTATTTTTTTATTAGTTTTACTATTACTTATTTTACTATTATATTTTACTATTATAATTTTTACTATTATAATTTTTTGCTATTATTATTTTTGCTATCTTATTTTTGCTATTATTTTTTTGCTATTATATTTTTGCTATTAAATTTTTTGCTATTATTATTTGGCTATTATTAGTTTTTGCTATATTATTTTTGCTTATATTTTCCGCTATTATTTTTCGCTATTATATTTTCCGCTATTATTATTTTCGCTATTATTAGTTTCGCTATTATTATTTTCGCTATATTTTTTTCGCTTTATTATTTTCGCTATTTATTTTTACTAATATTATTTTTACTATTATTATTTTTACTAATATTTTTTTGTAATATGATTTTTGCGAATATTTTTTTCTATATTATTTTTGCTAATATTACTTTTCTAAGATATTTTTACTAATATATTTTTACTATTATTATTTTTTACTAAGATAATTTTCAACTATTATATTTTTACTATATTATTTTATATTATTATTTTTATTTTTATTATATGATTGTTATTATTATTTTTAATCATTATTATTTTTATTTTATTGTTTTTATTTATTATTATCGCTTTTCCAACTATTATTTTTATTAGTTTGTCTTACAACTATTATCTTATATTATTTTGTCTTTACATTATATTTTCAATATTATTGTTTTTTGAATAAGGTATTCTTGTTATTATTATTTTAACTATTACTATATATAATAATATTATTGTATAGTTTACTATGTTTTTTTTAATTAATTATTATTATTTTAATTATTATTATTATTATCTTTATTATTTTATTATTATTTAAAGTGCATTACTCAGAATAGGGATGTATGGAGAGCTTATGTCCGTGCGGCCAGACTAGGGTTCGATGTGCCAGTGAGTAAGTAAGTATTATTTTAATTATTATTATTATTTAAATTATTCATTATAATGTAACTATCATTATTATATATATAACTATTTTATTACTACTATTATTATTTCACTATTATTATTATTATTTTACAATTATTATTATATTACCATTATTTTTATTATTATTCACTATCATTTTCTATTATCCTTACACTTATCTTCTATTATTTTATTATTATTATTGGTATTTTGACTAATATTATTGTTATTTTAACCATTATTATTGTTAATTTGCCATTATTATTGTTATTTTACGTATTATTCTTATTTTACTATATGTTTTTATGTTGCCATTATTATTTTTATTTCAAATAAACCTCTTTTGTTAATAAACCATATTATGTTATTTTACCATATTATGTTATTTTACCATTATTATGTTATTTACAATTATTATGTTATTTACAACTTATATTGTTATTTTACTTATATTGCTATTTTACTTATTATTGCTATTTTAACCATTATTATTACTTGTCAACATTATTATTACTAGTCAACATTATTATTGCTATTTAAAACATTATTATTGCTATTTTAACATGATTATTGCTATGTGAACATGATTATTGTTATGTGATCATTAGTAACTGTTATTTGACCATATAACTGTTATTTGACCATATTATTGTTATTTACATTATTATTGTTATTTACATTATTATTTGTTATTTTAACATTATATTGTTTTTTAACATTATATTGTTTTTTAACATTATTATTGTTATGTTAAACATTTTATTGTATTTAAACATTTTATTGTATTTTACATTATTATTATTATTTTACATTATTATTATTATTGAACATTGATGTTATTGATCATTATTAATTATCATTATTAACCATTTTATTTTTAACCATTATTATGTTAGTTCCCATTATTATTGTTAGATTAACATTATGATTGTTATTTTAACTATTTGATGTTATTTTAACTATTTTATGTTATTTTAACTATTATTATATTGTGATTTTTTCTTTCTATTGTTATTTTACTATTATTGTTATTTTACTATTATTATTACGATTATTATTAGTA